>JARHVA010006684.1:25000-32500 GCA_037957365.1 Torreya grandis | reverse complement strand
AAATATCTAAAATAAAATAAAAAATTAATCATTATCTCATTGTGTGTTTGGAAAACCCAATACAAATTATATACTCATATTTATTCATGGTCATCTATGTACTCGTAAAGACATATACAACCCTATGTTTTGTGCATGGATTTTATTATGTTGGTACATCCTACATCTTGAAACATACCTTGTGACATATATATTTGTCTTTGGAAATAAATTATTATCATTCAATAGATCTATGACCTTTTACCAAAATGTCCACCCAAACAACCACTATATAATTATATTATAATATTATCTCTCATAGATGCAACTAGAACACATAATTATTCTATATTTGAAGAGATAACCATCTTACATAAGATAATCATCATCAATATTACATATGTGATAAATTAATGAGTTACTACATTATTCACTTATTTTATGAAAATATGGATTAGTATCATATAATTCTTTAACAACTTTAAAACCAACCATTTCACTCACCATAATAATTAACAATGTCACTCATCTAGTCAAAATATAAAATACCTAGATCTACTGTCCTGATTAATCTTTCAAAACAAAAGTATAATTATAAAATAAAGAAACCCATATTGCATATCCACTATGTAACTTATTTTTATTATAGACATAATTCAAGGCCTCATGGTCTATAAATAGAATAATCTCCTTAGGCATAAGGCAATTCATCCAATGTCTTAAGGTTTGTATAATGATATAAAATTCAATATCATATGTGAAATAATTATTTGTTTTTCCTCAATAAAATTATCGATGAGATATGATTTTTTCCATCCTTTCTGACTCAACACAACACTAATATCCACATGTGAAGTATCACAATCTACCTCAAACATGTTATGGAGACCAAACTTTTGGAGGCAATAACTTTTGATATGTAACTCTATTTAGTATTTTGTTTGCACCAAAACAATGATCATGAAAAGTTAATTTAATCCATAGCCTATATTATCTAGTTAGGGTTGTTTAAAATAATTATTAGAGGCCATACATGACCATATAAGGGTATTAAAATGCATTTTCATAATTTTTTTGTTTCTTTTTCATTTTTTTGAAATAGTGTATTTTTGTACTCAGACATGAAATTGAGTTGAAATTAATATTTTAGGTTAATTTTAGTTTTTTTAATATATGTTTATATTTTTAGTCCCAACTTAGATTAGATACTTTTAAAATCGTAGGTATAAAATCACTAAAAGATGAAAGTTATTGAAAATAGAAGTTTTCTAAAAATTCCCTAGATCATTTCGCTTTATGTAGATTTTGATTTATTTAGATTATTTAATTATGCATGGAAAATATAATTTTGAGTTGAGTTTTATTTAGAGACTTTATTTTAATATTTTAGTCATTTAATTATAATCAACATAGAATTTTACTTTAATTCAATTTCTAAGTTTATGTCTATGGATAATTTTGTGTAGGTAGTTTGTGTCTTCATCATATGTTATCAGAGCAAGTTTTAATGTTATAAGTAATATATTTGTCAACGTATGTTTTCATATTTTGATATTATATTTTGTTATTGAATAATAAGTTTAATAAATGGTAAGAGTATGAGGATGAATTTATCAAATGAATAAGACTATACAAGAGCTACAAAGGTAGGTGGAAACATCAAATATAATGTTATTAGATCAAAGACAAAGGATAGATCAAGATGAAACAAATGAATGAACATAACATAAATATGAAATCTCAACAAAAAGAGGAACCTGAGTAAGCACCATCAATGTAGAGAGGATGTTAAGAGCTTTAAATATAAGTAATAAAGTAATCAAGGTTGATGTTCTAGATAATGGAGGTTGTTCAAAACCAGAGGAGTTGATAAATTTTACGAACATCATAGAGAATGTTTTTTAATGGAAACCATTAAGATAAGATAAGAAATTAATGTTTGCATACACAAAATTTAAGGGTCATGTAATGATTTGCTAAGATCACCTACACAAAGAGAGATAGAAAATGGTAAAGTGGAGATCGACATGTGGAATAAGATTAAGGGGAAACTGAGGGAGCAATTTATTCCCATGGATTATATACCAAACCTATATAAAATATTCCATAATTAAAGATTAAAGGATCACAATATACAAGATTATATAGATGAATTTAATAATCTTTCCATGTGAGTGTACCATGATGACATATAAGAACATATGGTTGTAAGGTATGTAAATGGTTTGAATTTTTATATTCAATGTTAATTGAGAATTCATATAATACTTTTCTTGGAGGAGACTTATCAGTTAGTTTTGAAGTTATAAGAAAAACAAAATAGATAGACTTTAAAAATATCATCTGGTATTAGACCAGGAAGAGTACTATCACCTCCAGTAAGGTGATGAGTTGGGTTAAATACAACTAAAGGTGGGTTTAATAACATTATAGGAGAATCATCATGTGGTGTATGAAGTCAAGATTATAATTAAAAAGAAAAAATAAGAAGAGGATTTCATATAGGAAAAGATTATGGTGGTGCTAGAGGATCATTCCCAAATTACTACATGTCTTATGTTTATGACAGATGTGTAGAATAAAGACAAAAAACATTTGATTTTTTGTAATATCATGAACAAGATAAGAGGAAACATTATCCCCAAGTGTGAATTCAGATGAGACTGAGACAAAATAACAAAATACTAAAATTGCAATAGTCAATATTCGAGGAATTATCATGATGACGATAACAATGATTGATCTAAGGAAAGAATAGGAATATAATAAGGAAGATGTTAATTCATGATGATTCATATTAATATATATTATTCGTCATCATACTTTATCATCTAATGCTAAACCCAATTGTTCATATGCATTTGATAATTTGATCTTCAATACTCCATCTCTAGTTCAATCTTTCATATTCCTTGGGCTCTTAATAGTCTCTTTGAATATGAACTTATCTCATTTAATATTAAATAAATTTATTGATATATTTAACTTATTCTCTATGTCTCATAACTCATTACATTCCTCATACAAGTCTTTCCATCATAAGTCCTTCATATGCTTTCACTAGGTAAGATATCTTTGGTCATAAATGTCAATCTTTGATATGGACATCAAGAGGTCAATATTTTGCCATAAATAGTATAAGAAATATTTTTATGAAATTTTCAATCCCTTACAAGTAATTAGACTAACCACATCCTTCACCAATCCTTTAAACAAGGTTCATAATGACTAAACAAGGTTAGTAGCCTTCTTTAGGAAATTTATCTTTCTTTCATCAATCCAGGATATTTTCCCAAGTTATAATGAAATTTCTAGGCTTACTTAACACAATTGAGATGATTTTATAGTTTCATTCCTTAAATCTTCTTCCACTCACCACATCCTTTAGAAATCACTCTCTTTTAGGCCTAATTAGGCCTTATTTCTTGACACAATGGTCAAAATCCATACAATACCATTCATACAAGTCTACACCCAAGTTATTATTTTAGAGGACATTGAACTTGACTAGACTACAAAGTTTTAGAAAATTTGTGTGCTTTGAATTATTTTTATCAACCAAACCCTAATCTTAAGGTTTCCCATGTCTACACAGGGTTGAGATCCTTATAAAATATCTATCTTGAGTTTCATAGCACTTGAAAGTACCAAATCACTTTATTTAGGTTTTTATTCATCATAAATATCTCATAAAATCATTTAAAAGCCTTTCCTAACTCTTTGTTCAAACTTTCTAACCTTTTTTATCTTTGATTGTTTAGGGAAACAAGAGTTACATAGGTCTGCATTAACGTTCACTTATAGTGGGTCATGTTCCATGCAAGGATAAAATTATTTAAGTCTAAATATAGTAATATAATACTTACCCACACCACATAATGTCAATAACTCATGGTATATACAACTTTCCTTCCAAATATAGTATTATAGTCATAAAATATTAATGAATACACAAAAATAGGGGTATGTGTGGTAGCCACCTTCAAGCTAGGGGTATCACGACTAACTCCATGATAAGGTCTTGATATATCATCTATTCATGATAATAATAAATTAACCTAAAGTTAATTCCTTAAAAAAACATGTGATCCTTCTTTTTAATCCTCTAATATAGGGGTTAGAAACTATACATCTAGGGGTTTGTTTATATATGCTTGTGTATGGACTATAGACTGAAATATAACCTTAGTCATATGTTCAAACCAAATACTATATTATAATAAAAATTGATTATTACCATAGATCATCCCTAGTACAAATCATTACCCATGCTTCAACCAATTCTATTCATTCAACTTTGTTCCCTATTATCATCAACAAGTGTGACATTCTCACATAAAAATATCTTTACCTGAGTTGGAAACACTTAAGGATGTTTAATCTCTCCTTCTATGATCAATATGATCTTATAGCATTTCAAATAACAATTTGAAGTACAACCTCCATCTAGAAAACTTGCAAAGGTCTCCCAAGAACCCTTATCAAACTGTCCCTACAGACTTTGCCAAACCTACAACCTAACTCAATTTAGCATGGTTATCACCTCAAAGGCCTTCCAACAACAATTTATGACTTGTAAAATCAATATACATATTTAATAAATAATTATTCACAACCAAAACATTTTATTTATTCATTTGATCAACCCATATTACATTTGGAGCCCAATACAAGGACTTGTCAACTCTTGAGGATTCTTTTATCATCTTCCACACTCAAATCATCATTTACTCTCTTGGAGTCATCTCTTTACATTCACACCTCTAATATCCCACATTATTCTTCCTAATATTCCATCCAACATTACAAAATCACGTACCATTCTTCCTTTTAACCAACTTCAAGGTTGGCTACTAAATCAGTTACAAAACATGTTTTTGTTTCTTAAATATAACTTATGGGTGAGTGGTTACCTTTCAAAATCATGACTTCCACCTTTATAAAAATGAAAAATATGACTTGAAATACTTATTAAAATTCTTCTTGACTCTCGTACACCATCATGTTTTCTTCTAACCCTCTTATACTAGTTTTATGATCTCCTAGGCTCTTACAAACATTTGAATTTTCAAACTCCCTATTTTGGAGGGAAAACCCCTAGAGAACACATAACACAACTCTATGACTCTGAATGGATTTCAAGATAATAAATGGACCACATAATGTCCTTCACACACATTGACATTAGACATTGACTAAATTTGACCTATTATTGACCAGAACATAAAATTGATATTTTTTTGCTTGATGGTCTTGCATCATACTCCCTAAGATAGAGAAAAATTGAGCCTCCATATTTACTTCTTGTATTCTAACTTGTCCTTTGAAGGTACTTCATACTTTCTTGACTACTGGTCATCCTTTCTTTTTCCCTTATCTTTGCTAAATGTTTACATTTCTTCTTTATATCTTTGTCTAATCTTCTTGTCCATGCATCTTCAAACTCTATAACGTGTTCCTAATATTGTATCTCTATATTTTATGCATATTATCACTTGTAAAAATGTATTTTACTTTCATAATATTCAGCTGTAACCAATTTTTGTTCATTCTTATTCCTTATACTTGTTTGATAGCTTTTTTCCTCATGAATCTCACTTGTTTCTTGCTTCTTGAGTGATGTTTACTTAATAATCATATTTTCACCTTATTCCTTAGGCTCTAATATCCTATCATTCATGTAAATATCTATCCTTTATTCATACTTACTCTATTTTTTATCTCCTCTTCAATCCTCTTCATGTTTTGATGTTTTTTCCTATCATCTTTCTCACTGCGCAAGATAAACTTCTTGATCTTTTCATCCTCACCATAGTACATTATTATTTGACCAATCATGGGATTTCCACATTCATGTTTATAAAATTAAAACTCAGATTTAGCTTGACCCATAGAATATCTCACCTTATTTTATTGTTCATATGCTATTTCCTTATTTGTTTGCTTACCTATTTGTGTAACTTCTTATACTGATCTTTGTTGATCCTCTCTTTGTGTTTCTTGAATTTAATCCTTTAATTTTACCTTTACATGATATAACTCACCTATTTTCAGCCCCTTTTATGGATTTAATACTTATTACAACATCCTCCACTTTGTATTGCAACTTTTGTGCATCGATTTCTTTATATGCTTCATCAAACTTCAATTCACATTGATCTTCATTGTCTTTGAAAACTTGTTCATTTTATTCTCCTTAGAATAATTCATTTTTGAGAGTCATATTAACTTTCTCATACTGCATATCATGCTTCTCAAGCACTCTTTGAGGATATTCTTCCTCAACTTGCCTTGTTACACACTTATTCATCAAAGCCATTATTTCCATGTAAAAGATATCCTCACTATTGGAGTCAACTTCAAATGAATCATCATAAACAAAACTTGAAAACACATCTTACAAACACTTATGTTATTTTATACTTTCATTTTATTTCATACATGGCTGCACCATCATCGCATTTTCTTTGTTTGCATGTACCATCTCACTTGTTTGCTTTCTAGGCTTGCTATCTTCTTCAGTTTTTATGCTTTCTTGGAATACAATTGTAAATTAATCCTATTTTACTCTTTTATTTCTACATTGTACCTTATTTTCATACCACTTTCTTCTCTTTTCATTGCTCTCATGCGTCATGCCTTTGTTCTCTACCAGGCCAACTTGGTATACTTTGTCATCTATCTTTTGCTTTCACACTTATGTGTGTTTTCCTCCTATGTTTTTTCCTTGCTTGACCTCTTGTTTGAGGTTCTCCTCTTTCTTCTCATCACCTAATTGTTTTATCCACTTAGGCCATACATATCCATGTATTTAGTCTCCATTTGAGGGATGTAATATATCATTCTTACTTCCAATCTACACATTATATTTTCTTTCATCATAGATGTGATCAAAATAAACATCTAGGAATTCATTTACCTTTAGTGGAAACTGTTACAAGCTTATCTCTTCTTTCATGACTTCATGAGTGACCTTCAAGTCTTATTGGATAAACTTCTTGTCTTCTTGTGTGACATTCATGTCCTTTTGGTGTACCATCCCCTTTATTTCAAATGTTATATATAGTAATGCATCATATAACTACTCTTTCTCTTAATCTTCTACATGTGGAATGCTCTCAATCCTCAACACTTTATCTTCTTCAAGAGGTTCATTCTCTTTGTCATGCTCTTACCATTTGATGGGTAATATTATTGGCCTATCCTTCATCAACTTTGAGGCCTCATTCTTTACCTTATCCAATTTCTTCTTCATAATTGAAAACAAAAACTTGAAATCAATGTTATCATGCCAAATAAGAGACCAAATAGTCTCCTTGAATGTCTTTGGCATAGACATCCTCCACCTCTTCTTGGATTCAACCTCATGTGCTCTTCTTGCCACTTATTTCTCCTTCTTGTTATCTTCAATGAGAAGCCTCTTTTCAATATATCTATCTTTTTCTCACTTTTCCACATCTATCTTCTCATTCCTCTTTGAGATGCTTTCTCTTTCTTCTTCTCATCTCTCAAGACAATCTT
>JARHVA010006684.1:15000-20000 GCA_037957365.1 Torreya grandis | reverse complement strand
TAAAAAATTCATTAATCTTATTTCACCAATAAAATATTTCAATGGAGGAAAATAATTTGTATGGATAAAGGAAACAACATAAATCTTTCAATTTTTGAATAAGAAGATTACATAAAAACCTATTTTAGTATTCCTAGATTTTAACATAGTGTTTAAAGTGGATTTTGATACTTCACATATGGGAATTGGTATTTTGTTATGTTAAGAAATAAATCCCATAACATATTTCAATGAAAATTTAAATGATGTATGATATACGTATTCTACATATGATGTTCAATTTTATGTCATTTTACAAGCATTAAGGCATTGGAGACATTATTTGGTACCTAAGGAGTTTATCCTATTTACATATCATGAGGATTTGAATTATGTTAGCACTAAAAATAAATTAAATAGTAAGCAGGTAAAGTGGGTGTCTTTCTTTCAGGGATACATTTTTTATTTTGAAGCATAAAATAGGGAATAAGAATTAAGTAGTTGATGCTTTGAACATACGAATGGGGCTATTAGCTACTATGGTGAGTGAAGTACTAAGGTTTGATGTTATTAGTGAATTATATGATAATGATCCATATTTTAACAAGATATTTGATAAATTAAAGAATCAATTAGAAAGTGAAATATGTACTATTCATGAAGGGTACATTATATAATATGGTTATATGTTCAAAAGGAAATAAGTATGTATTCCAGTTAGGTCTCTAAAAGACAATATTATAATAAAATTACATAATTGTTGGTTGGACATTTGGTTAAGTCTAAGATAATGAATTTGGTGGAGGAGAAGTATTTTTTTCCAAATATGAAGACATATTTAGCAAGGTATGCTTCAAGATGTAGAAAACATCAACTGGATAAAGGACATGCATAAGATATAGTGTTGTACATGCCATTACTAGTTCTAAGAAGACCATCGATAAATAGAGAATTTATTTTGTGTTGGGATTAGTAAAGAGATATAGAAGTAATGATTCAATTTTTGTTGTTATATATTTTCTAAAATGGTTCACTTTATTTCATGTAAAAAAAACAATTATGCCATAAGAATTGTATAATTATTTTTTAAATATGTTGTGAGATATCATGGTGTTCCAAAAATCATTACATCAAATAGGGACATGAAATTTATAATTCATTTTTGGAGGACATTGTAAAATAAGTTTAAAACTAAGCTACAATTTAGTAGTGCATACTACCCACATATAGATGGATAGAAATAAATTATAAACAAGAGATTGAGAATTTTTTTGAGATGCATAGTTAGAGAGAAGCACAAAAAATAAGACTTGGATTTACCATAGGTTAAGTTTACATAAAATAATTCAGTGAATGTATTAATAATAAAATAAACTATTGATAATGTTTATGGTAAAAATCATATGGTTGTCTTAGATTTTGTGCAATTAAAAATTGCATAACTAATTAGTGATGATTCAAAAGCATTTGCAAACCATATATAATAGGTTCAAGAAGAATAAAAAAGATACATGAAAGTAATGTGAAGTATAAGTTAGAAGAATGTGTCAAAATAAGGTCAAAGTTCTTTTAATAAGGATACTTAATGATGGTTTAATTTATAAAGGAAATATTTCTAATAGGCACATATAATAAGTTAATGTATAAGAAAATTAGACCATGAAAAATTATGAAGAGAATCAATGCCAATGTTTATAAGGTGATTTTATCACAAAAAATTTAAATCTCTCGAGTATTTAATGTTTTATATTTATATGATTTTAATTAATAATATGGTGAAGTATGAGAATATAAATAAATAAAATAGAATTAAAAAGTACCAAAGAAGAAGAAAGAAAAGATAGCACAACTTCTATATAAGAAGATAGTAAACACAAGGTAAGGAATTTATAATAGGTATTTGGTATACTAGAAAGGACTAAAATAGGAGTATGCCACCTATATTTTATAATGGGAGCTAAAAAATATTGAAAATAATAAATTTTAGGGTTTCAATTAGATCAACTCATAAGGGCTAAATTATTTTCAATCAAAGGAGAATGATATGAAGACCAAGCTTATGGAGGCCATAACTTTTGATCCATAGGTTTGTTTTAACTCTATTTTGTTTCAAAAAGACCATATACTTTTTTTTAATTCAGATATATCTATGAATATCTAGTTAAGTATGTTTTAAAAACCTTTCAGAGACCATATGTGACCATCTAAAGGTCTAAAATTATATTATAATATTTTTCCATATTTTTCAATTTTTAAAAATTATGTATTTTTGTACTCAAACATGAAATTTAATTAAAATTAGTAAATTAAGTTAATTCTAGTCTTTCAAAAATATGTGGGTTTTTTTAGTCACATCAATCTTGCATGTAAAACTTCCAAAATAGTGGTTGAAAAATCAATTAAAGACGAAAGTTACTAAAAATAATAATTTTATAAAAATTGCATGGGTAGGTTTGTATTAGGTTGATTTTTGATTTATTTATATTTTCCAATTATGCATTTCAAATCCAATTTTAATTTTATATTTATTTAAATAATCTATTATAATATTTTATTCATTCAATGAGAACTAACAGAGAAGTTTACTTTCATGCAATTTTTGAGTTTATACCTATGGATAATTCTCATTATATAGTCTATGTTTTTTAAATATATTTCCTCAGCTTATTTGAAATCGTCTTCATATTTTTTGGTATTCAAATCCTTGTCTATTATCTTCTTACCTTTCTTCACCAAGTGATGATTCTCCTCTAGTGGGATTAAACACCCCTCTAGTGGTATTGAACCCACCTCAACCCCTTATTGGAGGAGATTATCCTCTTCTTGGTCTTAAAGTAGATGATCCTCTAAAATTATGTTTGGTTTATTTTTATTTTACCTTAAAATCTAAATCATAAGCTTCCTAAATGTAAATTATTCTATGTAACTTCAATAATTTGTTGGCAAATCAGTTAGTCGATCAAAAAAACTTATCTTATTCATTAAAAAACTAATACATATATAGGGAAATAATCTCTTAAAAAATAGGAGATAATACCAATCCCATAATTTACTCACTAAAACCCCTAATAACACTCCCATATTCTTATCTGAAAAGAGTTGTATAACACCTCATATTATTTATTTATTTTTTAGCAATACTAATGCTTATCATTCCCCCCCCTAAGCTGAAAATGCTAAAGGACAAAGTTTTCTTCACTTTCTAATTCTTCATTATCTAAGGGAGAAATTCTTGCCTCTAGATAAATTTTCTTAATTTCCGTTGCTCTGTCATTCACTTTTCCATCAAGAATATCCTGTGCTCTCTAATTGCAATTTAGAAGAGTATGCCCTAGTTTTTTTTACAGAAGTAACATGTATATTTAGATTTCATATGCTTAGAAGACTTGTAAGAAGTGCTTGGACTATTTTATGTAGAAAGTAATTCTTCTTCATCTACAACATTATTCTTCATTTTATTTCCTTTATCAAGCAATGTTGATATGATGTTTTCTATGCTTGGATTCAATTTAATTAGAGTGAACACCATATTTGACATGCTATAGGGCATGTTATTTAAGAGTATGTATTTTTCATCTATTTATTTTACCTCTACATTTATTCCAACCAAATTATTGATGAGAGAGTGAATTTTTTTGATGTGAGACATTGTGTCTTCACCATCATCTATTTTGAGACCATAGAATTTTTGTTTCATAATGATTTCAACACTATCAACTTGAGAGCCAAATAGTGTGTTTAATGTTTCCCATATATCTTTAGAAGAATTTTTAAAATCTAAATGATGTAAATATGGTTTTTATAAGCCAAGACCAATAATGTCTAAGGCTTTCTTGTCTTTGATTTTCCATTTTTGGTGCTCATTTACATTTATCAGTTCTAGTACTGTGCCAATAACAAGTCCCAAAGATCTCTCTCAATTAGAAATAGTTGAGTTTGGATTTTCCATGTATGAAAATCATTCCCATCAAATTTTTCAATTTGAATTATTTTTTCCATGTTACCCTCCCCTACTTTTAAATCTTTTACTCAAAGGATGTCAGCTTCAATCGATATTGCATCTGTACAATAATAAAGACTTTTTTGACACTTATATTAATTATTGATTTGACATTATCATAAAAATATTAATTGTTTTAAAAAGATAAAAAACTAAAAATAATAATAATTTAAATGATAACTCAACCTAAAAGACCAAATCTCAAAGTATAATTACTAAAAATCTATATGAACTTTTACGTATCTCTAAGTCTTCAAATTTATAAATGACATTTATAATATATAGCCTTTTATATTAACCAACACAATTGACTATAGATTGAATCATAAACCTAATTACTATGAAAAAATAAAAAATAATATATTAAATACCTAATATCTAAAATCATCCAAATACCATGGGTTCAAACCATGAAAATCATGAAAGAAAAAAGATGCATGTGTTTTTTATGAGAGCAGCTAGTCACCAATTAAGAACACCATACAAGTAGTGAATAAAACTGTGAAGAGAGGTGAGATCATTGAGGAGAGAGTGGATTGGCCAAGAAAATTTGGCATTGGAATCATGAAGGTGGGAGTTGAATCTTGGTAGCAGTGATGGGTAGATGTTGATGTGGAACATAGATGAGGTTGCTTAGGAGAAGATGATGGCAATTACTACTTAGTGGTGGCTTAATGATCTGAGATAGTGATCGATGGTAGGATGGATCAATACATGGTCGATAGAAATAAAAAATGATAGAAGAAAAAAACACCTAGTCTACACCATTCTGATGTAGTCATAAAAAAATAAAGGCCTTTCTAAGGAAAACATTTGTACGTGGTCTGCACTATGTAGTATGATGAGGAGTAAGGCCAAAAAAATTAGAGAGGTCTAGAGATGGACCTAATCTGATACCAATGTTGGTAAATTATTTAGTCAATCATAAAAACTTATCTTATTCATTGAAAAATTAATACATATATAGGGAAATAATCTCCTAAAAAGTAGGAGATAATACCAATCCCATAATTTACTCACT
>JARHVA010006684.1:0-2500 GCA_037957365.1 Torreya grandis | reverse complement strand
ACTGAAGGTGTAAGTAAGTTCTTAAATTCATCATTTCCATTCTTTACACTACTTGTTGCTCACTTATGGCATAGGACCAAGAAGTTGTTGAAGAAGCAGAACAGGTAGATCCAAGAAACAGTGGGAGCTAGGCATGGATGAGGATGTGATTCCTTGGAGGAGTACCAAATAGGTGTTTTGGGTAGAGTGGCCAGCTGGAAGTAAGCACTGAGAGACGAATGGATGTTCATAATAAAGAAGAGCGAAAATGGATACATGAGATGGAAGATCAGGGTATATGGTCTTGTATTAGCTGCAGGGCAATGGAGGTTTGATCATTGTGTTTCTCTTTACCAGGTTGGATAATATTAGCTACATTATCCTATTTCTGTATGATGTGCTTGTTGCAGGGTTACATATACAGGTATTGTTGAACTAAAGGTAAAACTAGTTCAGGTGTTTGTCATGGAGAATCTGGGAGCAGCAAGATTCTTTGGCATGAGTGTGTTCTAGAGACATGGTAGGTCATATGTTGACTTTGTTTCAGGATGATTGTGTGAAACCAGTTAGCACACCGATGGTTGGACAGTTCTATGAACAGGTGTCTTGATTCACATAATGAGGTTGAGTGCATGGTATGTACTAAACCTAAGTTTTCCCAAGCAGTGGGAGTTGTCACAAGTTGGAGCCAATCTAGGAGAGAACCATTGGAGGACAATTCAGTGGATTCTTACAGGGACTAGCAGCAGGTGCACATGCTATGCAGGTTCAGGTTATTTTCTACATGGTTTGTAGATGTGGATGTGGCAGGTGATTTGGATGATAGGTTTTGCACTACAGGTTTGTGGTGGTTGGTCTTCAAGAGTGATCTTGAGGAGGGATACAAAGCCAAGGGAACAAACTAGACAAAGTACAGGTACATGTATAGGTTGCAGCTATTTATCTCCAAGTAGGAGATTGTCAAGTTGTGGAGCTAAAAGCTTCAACTCTTTGCAAATAGAAGGAACAAGAAGGTTGCTGAGTTCCAGGAGAACCAGCGTCGGTAGCAAGACCGACGTCGGTCGTGACCAGTGTAGAATGCCACCGGCGATGGCAGGGAGTCGACCGACGTCGGCAGAACCAGACTAGCAGGGACTGACATCGGTCACCTGTGTGTTCCAGAACTGCTCGTTACACGGATAGTTAGTTAAGTGAATGAAGTGTTTTCATGTAAAAGCCAGTTAGAGTCTTTGGCTGCGAGGATAATTGTCTAAATTAAGAGTCTAAGTTATTGTTTAAGTTAGGGATCTATTTATAGACCCATTGGCATGTATTGTATATGTATGAGATAGAAAGGAAGGCAAGTAAGTTGTTTCCATTGTAAGATCATTGAGTTGCAGGTTGTTGCAAGCTCATAGGGGATCTACATGTGAGTATGGTCTGTTGAATTGCAGGTTGCAGGTTCATGGGAGATCAACTTGAAGTACTATTGAGTGCTTGGTGAACTGGCAGGGTTATTACTGACTAGTTGGAGAGGTGAACACCAATTTTGTTTGTGAGTTGGTTGTTGGGACCATTTTTTGTGTAGGAGAGTGTTGTGTGAGAAGAATTATTGTACACTTGAGGTGTGGCAAACCTCTGTAAGGTGAAAGAGTGTGGCAGCTCTTTGTTGTATTCTTTTCTGTAAAGTGTTAATACAAGATAGTGTATTGTCTCTCATATTCTGTGCTATTGGTGAATTCTAGTTACTTGTGCTTCTGGTTATTTCCGCATATTAAATTGCTTATATTTGGTAATCATACTGTGCTCTTTCTGAGGAGCAAGGTCCAACAAGAGGAATCAGAACAAAGGTGTGTTTGTTCTTGGACTTCCCTGACCTTATCAAACAAATTTGATAGTTTTCATAGCATTTTTATAACATTTTCTTAGTATTTAAAACTATGTATCAACACTATTTTTTCAATAAATTAGTACTACCAAATAAATTTGGATAATGATAAATGCTTTCATGAATGAATTCAAATGTAATTGGAACACATTGGTTCAATATTATTACTAAATTAATTTTCAATAGAAATATATGTTGTTTGTGCTCTAAAAATGCCTCCACATCATCACAAACTCATTATGTAATTGGTAACTATAGAAATATAAAACATACATGACATTTGTTCCATAAACAATATGAAATTGTAATTCATTTACTGGTCTATTTGTATAACTAATACATTCAAACTTAGCTTGTATGAAAGCCAAATCATGTTACTTATGATTATTTCCAACTATGCATCTGAACCCATTTTTTAAGATATTATTTACTACTTCTATTTATCCATTTTCTTATATGTGGTATGTAATAGTAAATTTCATTTTACTTCCTGAAATTTCCCATAGAGTACTCCAAAAAGTACTTTTAAACTTTGTATCCCTATCCGAGGTAATGAGTTTCCAAAAACCGTGTAAGCTCACAACATCTTTAAAAAATTGATATGTTATTTTAGTGGAATCCTAGGTATTCTTACATGTAATAAAGTGAACCATC
>JARHVA010006683.1:685000-854298 GCA_037957365.1 Torreya grandis | reverse complement strand
AACATTGTATTGAACGCCTAATTCATACAAAACTCTACCTACAGGGGTATTTCCAAGTGGAAAGATAATAAAAAAAGAAACCCAATTTTGATTGAGCAAGGTGTATAGAAAGGAGCATGGAGATTTGAAATGACAAGATAAATTTTGATCACATTAATAAAAATATATATATACCTCATGGAACTATCTAATGTATTTTGAGCAGATAAGGAATTCAAACAGGCATAACACAGTCTTTGTGAATTCCTACATATAATTTTCCTTTGCATGGTCTGTTTTCAGGTCCTTTTAGAGGGTAAAATGACATAATTTAAGGATTAATTTTCGTATGGGATATCATAAAAACATTAAAAAATCCCTAAAATACTTATTTTTTGAGATAATAAGGGAAGTACCCCTATTTTGTCTCAAACAAGGGATACTTCCCTTATGAGCAAACTGGCAGTTTTAGTGAAGTATAGTAAGTGGATGGTCTTAAGAGATGTTTAAACCTATTAAATATTTATTTTAAGTTGTATAAAACTCAATAAAATTTTTATAAAACCTCACAGGAGTATGTAACTTGATAGGATGGTCTAAACCCTTGGAGTTGCATTCAGGCCTAGAGGCAAGGTTGAGGCCTAGTACTAGATGAGGGAGTCATTTTCACTTATAGTATTTGATATGAATTATATCATATTTTATAATTATTATGGCATCATGGTATAATTTCTCAATTTTTTTAGAATCAATTAAAACCATAAAAGGTTATTTTGATCTCTAAAGTGTAAACAAGCATACTGGGCATGGTGAAGTTTAGATTCTAAATGAGAGGCCAATTGCATTTATAACATTAAGTATGCATTAAATCCTATTGAAACATGTTAACAGGGTCAAATAATATGTTTTAAATATTATATAGTTCAAATGAAACAACAATTAATCCATTTTTGGACCTTAAGAAGATTTAGGCTTATTGGAAACGAGGAAGAAGCTCGATAGGTCAGATTCAAGTGCTCACATCTTCTTAGAGGTTTTTCATGGAGGAAAAAGGATTTTAAGGATGTTGATGATTGTATTTAAATATTAAATTATGTAATTTTTTGGTAGCTTGGATGACAAACCTTTATGAACAAACCTTAAGAGGTCAAATAGGTATAAAACCCTTATTAAACCCCCACAAGGACCAGTTTGGAGAAATGGATTTGAATACCTAATCTAATGGCATAGTTTGACCATCTAAATTATTTAAAATTATATATAACTCACTAAATCTCCTTTTCATGATTTTCATCTGTACGAACTTGTATGGATGGGGTGAGAAACAGGGTAGTTTTTACCATTATTTTGTTTTATGTAAGTTTTATAAGGAATCTAAGGATGAAAATAACATTAAGAGAAATATTTATAATTTTTATAACTCCATATGTTCATTTAATTCCTTATAAAAGCTTCTAAGTGTGAAAACAATAGCCATCATCTCAACCAGTCAAAACTAGCTTAATGGACATGCTAGTGAAGAAGGTGGAAAACTTCAAGTGAGGTGATTTTAAGGTATTATTTATGATTATAAGGACATATAAGGTGTTTAAAATTTTCATCCACTCCATCCCATGTATTTTCATGTGCAACTGATGCCAATTTTGAGGCCAAGTGTGCAGGGTACATGGAAGAGGAGTTTTATTCATAACAGATGATGATGGCTCACATATAGATGATTACAGAGGACTAGGAATGAAACCAATGAATTTAGAGGCATTAATTATACCCTTACACTTCCTTATAATCGTTTTACCTAGTTTTATTTAGCTAGGCATTCAAATAGGGTCAATCATGAATGCAATTTTTTTGATCCAGTCAAGGAGTTCTCATACCATTTTTTATAAGTTTTATGACTTGGATAGACACTTGGACTTCATAAAATTACGTGGTTCATCCCATATCCTCTTATCATGCACAATTAATTGATTCTCTTATCTTTACAAATGCCTTTATGACCCTTGGGATTCTCTCTCTCTCTCTCTCTCTCTCTCTCTCTCTCTCTCTCTCTCTCTCTCTCTCTCTCTCTCTCTCTCTCTCTCTCTCTCTCTCTCTCTCTCTCTCTCTCTCTCTCTCTCTCTCTCTCTCTCTCTCTCTCTCTCTCTCTCTCTCTCTCTCTCTCTCTCTCTCTCTTCTCATACTCCTCCTAGTTATGGAGAAGCCATACTCATTTCCATTCCATTTTATCAATAATACTACTGATTCTTACCTCTTCTATGTTTTTTTCATAGTGTGTTCAATTGGACGATGAATCTTGCTTAGTGAAAACTATGGATTCTTTAGCATGTTGTTTCATTTTTTTCACCTATGTGTAGCCTCTTCTTATAGGGAATTTGAAGTGTTTTAGGATATGTCTAGGTTTTAGTGAGTTAATTTATTTATTATTTACATTCAAGGCCTCTTATCTAGTCTTCCTAGCCTAAGGAATTCATCCATAACCACATAATTTGACATTGATGTGAGAAAACATATATTAGAGAAGTGTACATTCCATTTATCCCTTGATTTCATGTGTAACATGCAACTAGTTGGAATTCATCATCTATTTTGGTGTATCACCTCCCCTGGGTTAGTTTTATTTTATTTATCTCTCTTCCTTTTCACCCCCAAAAGTTAAGTGTAGTTGTAATCCAAAGTGGTACATCAAGGGAGCTAGCCCTATCTAGAGATTAACTTCATCCTTAGGCTATCCACAAGCCTAGAGGTGTTTCCATTAAGCCACTTGGATGGGGAGAGATTTTCCATCTCCTCAAATTATGAAAACCCAAGTGACAATAGGAACCAAAGAGGCCCACAAGAGGTTGTGTCACTAAATATCTAATCCTTAGTCAAGATATGTATACATGCAAAGGGATATTAAAAAATGATTCTAAATTATGCTTGTACCAAATATGGGTGTTTACATTCCCCCCCCCCCTTAATATATTAATGTATCAAAACTAAAATTAATAGTTTAAAAGAAAATAAAAATGCATGCCATGGTGTGGATAACACACCTTATCGTCACTTGATATTTCTTTGAATATTTCATTTGAACACTACTTAAAACCAATAGCGTGTTGAAAATTAATAAACATATATAATTTATATGTAATCAATATTAAATATATCATAAATAAAGAGCATGGATAAAATTCTTTTATGTATGTGTTGTGTAGTAATGGTTCTAAAGTATTGAAATCTATAGAAGTAGATAGGGGGATTACAACCTCATCTATATTCTGGATTAGAATATGAATAAAATAAAAAATAAAACCAATAGCATGATAAAAATTAATAAACATATATAATTTATATGTAATCAATAGTAAAATATATAATAAATAAAGATCATGGATAAAATACTTTTATGTATGTGTTATGCAGTAATGGTTCTAGAGTACTAGAATATGTAGAAGTAGATAGGGGGATTACAACCTCATCTATCTTCTGGATCAAAATATGAATAAAATTAAAAATGGTCATTTGGATTTCACCATGGTGAATTTTTACCTATAATATGGATATTTTTAAGGTTATCATTCCCCCAACATAGAATATGAAGAGTGGTGGTTTAGTCATTAAGACTATCATTTCCTAACCAACACAAAACAAGTGTAAACATATATAAATTGGTATAGGATGAGTGATGTAATCAATCTCACCTAATAAGTTTTCAAGATATGATGATTGAATCACACCAATCTAACCAAAATATCTAACAACTACAGATGTGGAAGGCTCAATATAGGTTGTAAAAGTGTATCCTAGGTATCAATGCATTCAAGTACATCCTAATGGGTGATGATAGTACCTAAGAGTGTTTTGAAATCTAAAACTAATTTTTATTTTTTAAATACTAGGTGTACATTACATATAATATTAACTTTATATATGTCTCATGTTTAAACTATTATAATAATGGTACCAGCATATAGAGTTTTTCCACAATTGTGAATCTAAATCATATAACTATGTGATTTTTTACCAATTTTGAATTTTGCACAAATGTGAGTAGCTTGTTTATATAACATGCCCCCACTAGATATGGATAAATTTAAAATTTTATATAAGTGAAAATGTGGAGGACATGTTTCTAAAACATGCCCCCACTATAGTATAGATATGTTGAATACTAAAGAAGTGTGAAGAACATGCTTTAAAAGCATGCCCCCACTAAGTTTAAAGAATGTGCAAATTATAATTGATTGTGGAGAACATGTTTGTAAACATGCCCTAACTAATATTTTCCCCACTTTTAGAGGATGTCATATAGTACCTAGTAGTAATATCCTCACAAAATGAAAAGGTGATATTTTTCTTGATGTAAGGACTAAGTTGTATATTGATAGTATTGGTGGTGGTAATTTGTAACATTATTTTTGTAATACCTAGGATACAATATAATATCTATGTGTAGGAATTTTTTAGAATTTTTTTTTAGTGATTGTTTTTTTTTTTTTTTTTTAAATTAGTATGGAAGGGCTCATTTTCTAGATCCTAACACAACTCGTGGTTTGAATATGGACCATCGGTGCTCAAGATATGCATGTTTGAAGATTGTGTAGAAGTTGTATATTAGGTACTTTGAATATAAATTTTAAGTCATTTGCATATTTAACCTTTAAAAAAAATTATCTCTAAGTATAGTATAACCATTCCATATAGTATATCCCCTCAACTATTGTGATTTTATGTACTATTGATATCTCTAGCTATCCAGGGTTTTGTTGAATTGGTAAGTAAGTTTAGTTGTGAATTTACTAGTAATTTTTTTTTTTTTTTTTTTTCATTTTGGACATGATTTTTTATTTTTAATTTAATATATAGACACCTATATCTATGTATGGAACACTTGCATTAGTAATATGATGTTAGTTTCTAAACTCAACAAGTGCCTGAAGTTACCATCCTATAGTGATGTTAGTGTTTGACACTATTGTTTTGTAGTGATACTTGTGTCCAATGCTACTATAATTTTATTTTTTGAATATTTAATTTTAACCTATTTATTTTTAAAATAAAATTCTATCGATAATGAGTATTTTTTGTGTTTTTTTTTGCATAAGGATATTTATATTCAAGAATTTTGGCATGGGAGAGATTTTCCTACCCTGGTAGAGCTAGGTTTGGATGCGACCAACTGGGCCACTTTAGATCATGAAGGTTTGTGTAATGTGGCCCATTTGGAACAAATTCAATATGATATCCACCTCTTAATATCCTTATATGAGATATGGAACCCATATACATACTTTTTGGCTCCCTACAAGAGAGATGATGATCACATTAGAGGATGTGTATTAGATTTTACAACTTCTTATTAGAGGTGAGAGAGTCCAAGTTGTTGGAGATGGTATCCCTAGTTATGTTCAACATTCTCACATATATTTCACTAGCCATATTATTTTGGACATAGAAATGAGTAGTATGATTTGTTTAGAAATCATTATCAGAGGTGATGTTACAAATTTGTGTATGTTTATTTGTGTGTTACCAATGTCATTCATAGCAATAGAGAGTGACACAGTGGGTATCTCATATCCTATGTACCATGTAACTCTACATATTGAGATTGATCATACTAGATATTCCTAGGGTCACATTGTAGTATCCCCCTTATATAGGGATATTTAAATGTTTAAACTATAGAGCCATAGTGGAGGGATTGGAATAGGGTCTCTTTTGCATGTTTGGTCATATGAGCATATTATAGTGGTATGACTAGTTTGTGGACTTATATCTAAGTGGGCCAATTCATAGATATTTTTAGAGAGGTGGATATTTATCTATGGTAGACTACACACCATGATGGAATATTTCATTATTCTATATAGGTTGAATTCATATCAGATCATATGGCATCTATATAAGACATTCATTCAATGGCTCAAAGGATAGGCATGAGGTACAGAGGGTCCAAATCAACATGTGGTTAGTTAATCACTTTCCTAATGTGTATGAATTTTTTCATTATGACCAAGTTTTATGATAGTTTGGTATAGAGTAGGGAGTGATGTTAACACTTTACCCCTAGGATTGAGTAACACATAGTGGGCATAGGTCCTGTGATAGTATAACACCTACATCTATAGATCTAGATCCATGTCTTGTTGACAAGAGATATCTCATGTTTCCCCTAGCTACAAAGGATGACATAAGTTCCACATATGGTTATATGAAGTAATGGGTGGGATCCCAATGGCCATTATTATTTCCTATTGTAGTTTCCCCCAAGTTCCATTCTTGTAGCACAAGGGGATGAAAGAGGAGAGATATGTGGAGATGCAGATGACAATAACCTAGTAGGACTAGTACAAGTAGATGAGGTGGACATTAGAGCCATGTGTGAGTATCATAGTTTTTACATTTATAATTTTATTTTGGTACAATATTAGATAAAATATTTTATTACATAGATGTAGTTAGCTGGTATTTTATATCTTATGTCTACATATAATCAAGAGTGGGTGATGATAGTAGATCATGCAATACAGTCCTTCACACATACCATGCACATGTATATAGTTGGGAATGATTTTATTAAGAGGTTAGCTGATATTATATGTGCCCATGCATATTTATTTGATCTTGTAGTGAGAGTTGAGGTAGTATATCATATTGTGGCAATTGAGTGTGAGGAGTTGTGTGTCGCATTAGATAGATAGGACATCCCAAAACATAGTGCCATAGATATCATGTAGGATATCATTGATCAATATGATACTCCATGGAGTGATCATAAGAATATGGTATGGTTTTTAGTATCTTTTAAGGAGAGATTACATGAGTTATCATGTGCATGCATGCCCTAGTTGCATCCCTGTGCCTTGACATCAAGAGGTGCAAGGATCTTGGTTATAAATAGTGATGAAGAGTATGCACTTAGGGATATTCCACTAATATATGATTGATGTTTATTATTATAATATAGATATATATATATATATATATATATGTATATATATGTATATATGTGTGTGTGTGTGTATATATATATATATATATATTTGTGTGTGTGTGTGTATGTATGTGTGTGTGTGTATATATATATATTACTGTAGAGTAAAAAATACTCTATGTTTCATTCTAATTTTCAGTCACGTACTGCAAAAAAAATTTACCGCATACTTTGATCCGAGACGGTGAAGTTTTGAAACACAGCATGGGCTCTATTTTCTTTTTGATTCATTTTTGTCTAAATGTCAAAGTCAAGCAGAAGCTACCAAGTGTCATCATCCGAGGCACCTTTCATAATTTTTATAAGTTGGTTGGGATGTGCCACATATCTCATAACAACTCAATAGAATGTGACAAGTGTTGGCATCTACATTTCATATCAGCACCCACATTTCAAATCTCTTTTCAGCAAAAGGTTTCAACAAGCTAAGTATCAAGATCAGGTAGAAAGTGCCAAGTGGAAATTGTGGAAGGATTCAATTTGCTTTTATAAAAGTGATGGATGAAGCCACGTATCCCAACTGAAGAGAGTGGAAGTCACTATGTGTCGAGATCTAAATTATCTTCATTTTGTTTCACCGACATAGCAAAGACTGTGGTGGGTCTTAGGTTTTGTTTTTGAAGCAAGCGAAAGCTACCAAGTGTCATGGTCCATGTAAATATGAAATAATGATCGATTGTTTCTATAATATAAATAGAGTGATGTGGAAACTAACACGTGTCACCTTCCACAAGTTTCTCAAAAGGTAGCTAAAAGTAGCAGAGATCGCCACATATCCCTAGTTAAGTAAAGTAGAGATTGCCACATGTCCTTTGTTGAGGCAAGTAGAGATTGCCACTTGTTCCTATGCCCCTTTTTAAAGTTGCTTGGGCAAGAAATGTTGTGGGTCTTATTTATGTTAAGTTATTAAAATTTTGAAGAAGTGAATTGTGACAGGTGTCAAAGGCAGAACATTTATAAGCAAAGATATAGTAAGAGTATAGGTAAAGCAGAGAGTGTCGTGTGTCCTTGGTAAGGTTGCAAAACCTACCAAGTGTCATCCTCCAATGTCTCCTAAAGTAATAAGAAGGTTTTCAAGGAATTGACCAAGTGTCCTCTTTCAATTAATAGAAGGGAGTGTCCTGCAATCTGTTTTAGCCAATGAACTGCCAGAAGACAGAGCATTTTTAGAATCTAAGAAATATCTTCTGTTAGACACTTCTAGTTTGGTTAGATTTCAGTTGGTCCATTAGATTGGGAACATACAAACAATCCAGAGTGAATCCAAGGCTATAAATAGAGGTGCAGAGATCACTAGAGAAAAGCATCAGATATCCAGAGAGAATTTTTTGAGAGAATTATTGTTAAGAGTTTAGACTTTCTAGAGCTGTAATTAAGAATATCATTTGCCTTTGTTACATTTTCTTAAGTTGGAAAGTTTATGTAACTGTGCATGTTTTTTTGCCTCTTATGTGACTGGATAATTAATGAGAAGATTGAATCCTGTGCCTTTGTTGATATTTTCTATGTCATTGCAAAAGTAGTCTAGGCTATGTTGTTAAGAGTTTTAGAGTTTCTAGAGTTGTGATTAGGAATATCATTTACCTTTGTTCCATTTTCTTGAGTTGGAAATTTTATGTAACTGTGCATGTTTTTGTGCCTCTTATGTGACTAGAGAATTCAAATAAGAAGATTGAACCCCCTGTGGCTTTGTTGATATTTTTTGTATCACTGCAAAAGTAGTCTATGCTGTTGTGAGCCTCTGCTTCTATTGTTTCCATCTTTTACATTGATCATGCCTTGTTTGCTCTTAAATGTAATTGAATCTTACATATAGTTTCATTATGCTCATATTAAGGGTCAAATTACATTCAGTCGCATCACCATAGTTAGATTTTCTTTCTTGTATTTGTGTTTATGTTAAAATTCCTATCCCTTTTCCCAGTATACACTTGTTATAAAGAAGAGACTAGCTTCTTAAAAATATGGAGGTTGTTTCAAGTCGCAAGTCCCACATCTTGAAACTTCCCATTGTTGGTGTTAGAAACAAGTGCAATTTTAACCATCAACAATTTTTGGCATGCTCGATGGGACAAATCTTGAAATTTCTTTCAAGATTGTATGAACCAGAGAGCTATAAGGAGTCAAAGCTGTGGACCAGTAACCAGATCTTAGTCTACTGTAAATCTAGGTATTCTTTTGCCACCTTTGGTAACTAGTCTAAGAAGAAGAGTCAACCAATTTATACCAATACCAAGAGCAAATATGGGAGCCCCTATAGCCCCAAGAAATTATGCAAGTTGGAACACTAGTAGTCCTTTGATTTTCCCAATACTACTAGCCACTTAGGACCCTATCCCAGTGAATGCCTTGAAAGCTCTACCCAAATTCAGTGGGCAAGACTTTAAAACACCTGAAGAATATCTGTAGGATGTATTCGATGTCTGTTTTATACATGTTGTCACACAGCAAAATATGACCATAAGATTATTAGCAGCTTCTTTTAAAGGGAAAGCTCTAGAATGGTATCGGTCTTTGACCCCAAATACCATATCTACATGGGATTAGCTCAGAGATATTTTCTTTGAAAGATTTGAAGAGAAGGGTGATAAATCTTCTTTATTACATCAATTTATTACCATCCAAAGGGCACCACAAGAAGCAATGACTGACTTCAGTTCTCAATTTCAAAAGACTTGGGAAAGAATCCCTATTACAACTAGACCATTACTAGGTATGGCTATAGTATTTTATCTTAAGGCTTTAAATTCAGACATATCTATTATGATTCAGTCACTTGGAGGTCAGATTCTACTAGAGGCTTATGACTATGCAGTCAGAGCTAAAAATAATTTGATAGATGCTGGAAAGTTGTCTCCAAGGCCTCTCATGCCCATCTTTCCAGAGATTTCATTGTCATTACCTCAATAAGCACCTAAATCCATAACCTCACCTATGTCTATGTACACATTTCCTCAACCACCTGCTAAATAAATTATCCCTGCTCAATCATCTGAGCTGGATGATATCAAGAATATCTTGAGTACATTTTCTAATGAGTTGATTAATATAAAAAGATAGTAGAATACTTATACTAAACCCCAATACTAGGGCTATCAAGGAGATAGATTTTCACCTCAGCCAAACCAATACCAGGGTCCTCTAAGGCAAAATAACCCTCAGCCAGCAAACCAATTAGTTGCGGTCCCTACACCCTCACAGACTATTCCTCCCAATTCAAATAGGGAAATTGTTCCAGGGCAAAATAATTATGTGGATAACACTAATTCCTAGTGTTTCCCTTGAAATAATGCTCATACACCAAGAGATTATCCCATGGGTAATCTACAACAAAAGGTGGCAAAGCAAAGAAGAATGGATGGATAGTTTGCAAGTTCTAGTGATAATCAAGTCTACCAGTCTTTTGGTATGCAAAATTTAGTCTTAATGGCTCAGATGCAATGGATGTCTTTACAACAAGAGGAAGAACTAGCCCTAGAACATGCCTTGTTCTCATGGGTTGAAGATGAAGAATTAGTTTTCTTGAATGAAACTTCCACTTCTAAGAAACCAGTGGTGCAATCTGATTATTATACTAGATCAAAGAGAAGGATGGTGGAACAACCTAAAGTTGTAAATAGTCAAGTCATGGAAAATCATCCATTTCAAGGACAAAGATACACAACTGTCAGACAAGAAGTGCCTCAGCCAGTGCAGAATCAAGTGATTCCTACACAAATTCAAGAAAAAACAAGATATCCTTATTATCAAAGAACTCAGACTCTGGGACCAATAAATGTGGTGGATCAATTGAAAAAAACTCCAGCACAAATATCAATATGGGATATATTGGCTATTATTGAACAAAAGACACTACTACAAGAAGCTCTACAAGGCCAAGCAGTTCCCAAAGGTACTATTATCAAAAAAGGACCTGCTAAAAAAGAAAAGCTTAAAGACATAGTTCATTTATAGACAACAGCCCAAGTGAATAATGCACCAGAGGTAAACAAATCCAAACCAGATCCCTTCTATTTAACTTTGATAGTTGGCAAGGAACTATTGCATAATGCAATGATTGATTTAGGGGCTAGTACTATAGTAATGCCTAAGCAGATAGCTGATGCTTTAGAAATTAGGTATGAACCACTCACTAAAGGAGTCATGTAGCTAGATAGTAAAGTAGTACAAATAATAGGGAGAATTAAACAACTCCCATTACAATTATATACTTGTCCCAATATAATTGTAGATCAAGATGTAGTAGTGATAGATATACCTCCTATTTTTGTTTTATGTTTATCAAGAGACTTTACAGCCAAAACAGGAGGATGTATGTCACTTGATTGGTCTCACCTCATCCTATGAACCAAATATGGTTCAAAGATGAATATATTATCTAAGCCATTAAATAAGGATCACATCACCAATGAACCAATTGCAAAGTTAGAGGAAGCTCATGTTATGATGAATAAAGAAGAAAGGGTTTTTGTTGAGGAGTTAGCTGAATGGACTGAACATGATCAAGAAGAGGAAAATGATCATTTATTAGCTATGATGCAAAGTGACCCATATGGAAATTATGACTCCATGGGTCTGGGTACTTACATCATATTTGAGGAAGATTATAAAATCCCAAATGTTTTAAGGGAAGAGAATTCAAAAGATACCTCTTATATTAATCCTCAGGTCTCTCAACATGAATTCCATATTCCGAGTGAGAAGTCACAAGCATATGCCTTAATCTCTGATGAAGAAAAGATAATTTCTGACTTTCTTCTTACATTTCAAGATGATGTGGAGGAGCATGGACATTTCCTTGATCATGATTTGACTGACTTGTTTGAAATCATTGGGTCAAGTTATACTATTTTTCAAGAAGGATGTGAACTAGTTGCAGATGAACAAGACAACATTGAGACTCAATTACATATGCAAAATTATTACAAACTTTTAGAATTATCCTTTCGATAGGTTGGTAATTTTGAATTCATTAAAGAGGATGATCATGTAATAGAACCTGAGTTTGAGGCTGAAGGAGATAAGCCAATAAAAGATATATATCAAAGGGCTTCTATTGATGAGCAAATAGTCATTAATTTCTAGATAATACATGCCAATATCAAGAACTGGCATTTGACAAGCTTCCAAGAACAAGAAGATTTTATATATGTTGGAAGTAGGTTTGACTCAGACTCACTCAAATGCAGGAAAATCAATGTGGCATACACAGAGGCAAGTCATTAGAGCTATATCCAATTCAACCACTTGTCTGACAACATAAGTCATCTCATCATGAAGGAGACTTTAGAAATTCTTCTTTTGATTTAGGAGGGAGATAAAGATACTTGGTTAATATAATTAGATAGTTTCCCCTTTTCGTATTGCTTTGTTTTCCCATTTTTGTTTTCCCACTTTTCTTTTAAATAAGTGTTCTTTGAACATGTAATCGATAGCTCAAAGAGTTTTTTCAAAATCTTCAAAATTTCTCAATGCATTGAATGTCTCCCAAATCTTTAGAAATCCCCAAGGTACCTTGTGCTACCACTTGCATAACATGTTTGCCTCATTGTCCCATAAAGATTGAGTAAGATTTTCTAATGGTTATTCGAGTTTAATGCCATTTTGAGACTTGATAGGTCAATAAATACCTATTAGCAAGAGTTAAAGCTTACAAGTTCTCAAACATTCCTACATCTGTGAGAAAATATCTTTCTACTTGCATTTTCAATTCCTAGTAAACTTGCTTCAGTGAAAGTGTTTCTATTTTACAAAAGTTCATACCAGTTATCACAGAATAGATATAGAGATGGAGGGAACACAGTCTTCACAACAAGGAGCTGGGATGTATGAATCCCTTGATAAGTTTCTTGCGAGTAAGTCATATGCTTCAGCTCTCATGCAACCATTGAAGACTTATCCACATACCAGAATCCCTGAAGTTGGTCAAGCAAGTGACCCAGCAAAGATAAAAGATTATGCAGATGGAGTCATTGACCCAATCCTTCAAAGAGCAAGTATTAAAACTCTTAGAGAATGGGCACATCAAAGGTGTCTATAGAGGGCCAGAGTAGTGCAATATGAGACATTTTCAATGAGGATATGGACTTCACAACTAGCACAATTCATTGTCCCAGCTGTACATCCATGCCCTAACTTGGTCAAATTATGTGCAAACATGTTCCATGCACCCTCAAGCACCATTCAACAGGGTCCATTCATGGTGAAAATCACACTACAAGCTATCAGGGACATGTTAGCCCTGTATCATGATAAGATAGCTACATTTCCCACTATTGCTAAAATACAAAGAACATGGGAAAACATCAATACGTAGTTGAGGTTCTTAAGATCTGAATTGTAAATGGGCGATGATGACACTACTGTGCCTACGCTCCCTGCAGCAAGAGCCCAATTCGCACAAGCTAGCCAAGATGCACTATCTATGATGGCTTTCATCTTTGGCATGAATGATGACATGGTAGTTTATGGAGAACAAATGGCTATCCTCTTTAGGTTGAAGACCGTCGACAAGACTCAGGAGTATAGGCTTGACTTTGTTGAACAAATCACTTTCTCAATGGTGGAACAACTAGCCCAGTTCAAATCAAAAGGGGTTTTCAGGTACTCTTCTTATTTATTTCACCTCATGCTGTATCAAAATTCTAACCTCTTTGCCCAACATATGTATCTTGATATGTATGACCCAAATTTTGATCTCCAAAAGACCACCCCTATGTTTGCATGGATGCATATTTTGTCAAAAAATAGCGACCCGTATGAATTTTAGGAACTATTTGTTACCCCTGCTTTTTGTCACCTCAGCCTCAAACTAGTCATGAATAGACTATTCCCAAGTGTTTCAAACCTTTTGGCTAGTTGCCCAATTCCTTGTGATTTCTATTTTGGATCTCACCATACAAGTATAAGAGTCCATGGTTTTTGTGGGGAACCAATGTTGCTCCCTAAGATTTTGACTCTTAGGTTAGCATTATTAGAGGTCACCAAATAGGTATCTATAGTAGATAATGAATATGGATCTAAGAAGAGGAAGATAAAAATGTATGACCTCCCATGGATGACAAACATCATGGTACTAGAAACCAGAGATGTTGAAGTTGTGTTGCTCAGAAAGCTAGTCTTTCTGGGTTTCCTACTAGTCGAAGACAAATGGGTATATGACCCAAATGGTTTCATAGCTTCTTGGATAAGGACTAACAGGGTCCCAACCAGAATTGCACATGAAGGCCGCCCTTTTTGGGAAAACAAAAAAATCCTAGAGAAGATACTCCTAGATTTTATGTTCAATTAATAGATTTTCCCCTTCCACAAAACAGACCCTAGGAAACATTCTATGTTAAGTAGAGGGATTATGATCCTAAAGTCAGAATGACTTCTGGCTTAAGGACACTAAAGAATAAATATTGGGATGCTGAGAAAATAGAAGCGTATTGGAAATATAGGCAAGAAATTTGTCAAACAACCCATTCTTTTGGGAACATGGACTCAGATGAGAGATGGGAATAAATATACGATGAGTGCCATCTCTCCCCTATATCTAGCCTAGAGACAAGTAATTTTTTGACACCGGGGGTAGAGCCAAAAGCTAGAGCAGGGTCCAGCCAAGAGTCATAGGTCTCAGGGTAAATTGTAGCTGTAGTAACTGTATCAATTTGGCCTCAATCTCTCAGCATCATGGAAAAGCAAAAGAGTGTGGCATCTTCACCATCAAAAGCTTCCCCATCAACATTAGTTATTGAAATTTCCATATTCCCACAAGCATCACTGATGGCAGGAAAAGAAACACAGCTAGAAGAAGAGACACCTAAGAAGTGAAAGAGGGTGCAGTTTCAGTTTGATTCAGAAGAGGAGGTAGACCCCCCATAATTCCAATTATGGAGTACTATAATTTCCCCTCAGGTAAGTATTATTCCTCGTTCTCCTTCTCAATCTCTTGTTTCTCCAGTTGGCATGATGATTCCATCTAGCCAGATGACATCCCCTGCCACCTCTGTCATTCCCATTTCTCACTTTTCCCCATCTATACCACCTCAAACTTTAACATTACCTCACTTTTCCCCTTCTGTTCCCAAGAAACTTTCCCCTCAGATTGCCCATAGCCAACAATTGGCTATTCAATATGGTTTGCCATAGGGACATCCTTTTGTGGGTGGTCACATTGCCTCTCCTTCTACCTTCCAGACCTAAGTAGATGCTGCTAGGAAGGCAAGGGAAGCCTGAAGAGAGAAAAAGAAGATCAAGGAAAATAAAGCCTTGGCTACACCCCATCTATGGTCATAATTTGACCCCATTCAGTAGCAATTGATGGTGACTCATTTATCACCAAATGTAATCAAGCCAATTGAGTTGATGCAGCTAGAAGACTACATGATGAATGTAGTGGCCATCGACATGTCCCTCTTCAAGCCACAAGACAAAATTTAGCTATTAACCGAATCCACTTTTGTAGTTGTTGAAGACTACTTGAAGACATCAAGGAGGCTATAGAAGATGGAGGCTGATTTAGCCAAGGAAAAGGCAAACTGTAACAATTTGACCACAAAAATTGATAGAAAGGACAATGAAATAGAGAGTCTAAATAAATAGTTGTAAGAGATTGTTTCTCTTCAGACTCACTGGGCAGTCCAGGCCCAAAATGATTCCTTAAAAGTAGGGCTAACACAGATAAAATATGTGATGACAACCCTAAGGTGAGAAAAGGTAACATTGCAAGAAAAATGCAAGTAACACCTATTGTAGGTTACTCAATTACAATAGAAGTTGTTGGCTGAACAGAATAATACCACGGCTATACAAGCCCAATTTCAAGCTGAGTAATAGAGAGCATCAAAATTGACACTAGAGCTAGCCAATAGGCCAAGGAATATTGGAGTGTTAAGTATGGTGAAGGAGCTCTATGAATCCATGTGGAAAAGAATCTCCTTATAGATTATTCAACTCAGGTCTTTTCCTACTAAATGCACAGAAATTATGTAAAAAGGTGGAGAATTTAGCTACAAACACTGGCTATAGTTTTTGAGAGAGTAATGGACTCTGAAACATTTCTATAAAAGCTTTATGATGCAATGGATGAAACATTATCAGTAGTATGAATTGAGAATAGAATGGTCACTGCTAAGCAACTGAATGAGGTTCTCAGTTGCAATTCCATAGCCATCAGTTGTAGAGAGCTCCTAAATGTCATGAAAGAAGGAATCAGTGAAATGAAATAGCATATTGAAGATCTAGTGCAATTAGGTCTTCCTTCTCCATTTCCTGATGACAACATGGTGCTACTGGTTGATGAAATTGAACTTTTGTTGTTGGCCAAAAAAAATGATCAGATAGTTTTTCAAGATTTAAGGGATGATTCATCAGTCCCTGAAGTAAAAGCTATCTTGGTTCCTGTTTCCCAGCTTGAATTCAAATTGAAGGCTATGGTTCAAATTTTGAAAAAAAAATCACACAAGGATATTATTAACCTTGATTTAGCCTTCAATGAATTGCAGAATAAGCAGGGGTTATTTGATGATGAATGGTCTACCTATCAAATAGCATTGTTAAAGCTGTAATTTTGAAATTTTGATCTAGTGGGAGTTGTGGTTTCTTTTTGAGTAGGCTCAAAAGTCCTTAGGGTCACTAATAACTATAGAGTAAAAAATACTCTACGTTTCATTTTTATTTTCAGTCACACACTACAAAATTTTGTTCTCGCATACTTTGATCTGAGATGGTAAAGTTTAGAAACACAACACAGGCTCTATTTTCTTTTTGATTCATTTTTGTCTAAATGTCAAAGTCAAGTAGAAGCTGCCAAGTGTCATCGACCGAGGCACCTTTCATAATTTTTATAAGTTGGTTAGGACGTGCCATGTATCTCATAACAACTTAGTGGAATGCGACAAGTGTTGGCATCCACATTTCATATTGTTACCCGTGTTTCAAATCTCTTTTCAGTAGAAGGTTTCAACAAGCTAAGTATCAGGATCAAGCAAAAAGTGCAAAGTGGAAATCATGAAAGGCTTCAATTTGCTTTTCTAAAAGTGATGGAAGATGCCACATATCTCAGCTAAAGAGAGCAGAAGTCACTATGTATTGAGATCTAAATTATCTTCATTTTGTTTCATCGATATAGCAAAGACTGTGATGGGTCTCAGGTTTTGTTTTTGAAGCAAGCAGAAGCTGCCAAGTGTCACAGTCCATGTAAATATGAAATAAGGCCTGATTGTTTCTATAATATAAACAGAGTGACATGGAAACCAGCATGTGTCACCTTTCGTAGGTTTCTCAAAAGGTAGTTAAAAGTAATAGAGATCACCACATATCCCCAGTTAAGTAAAGCAGAGATTGCCACGTGTCCTTTATTGAGGCAAGCAGAGATTGCCACCTATTCTTATGCCCCTTTTTAAAGTTGCTTGTGCAAGAAATGATGTGGGTCTTATTTTTATTAATTTGTTAAAATTTTGAAGAAGTAGATTGTGACAAGTGTCAAAGGCAGAACGTTCCTGAGCAAAGATATAGTAAGAGTATAGGTAAAGTGGAGAGTGTCGTGTGTCCTCGATAAGCTTGCAGATCCTGCCAAATGTCATCTTCCAATGTCTTCTAAAGTAATAAGAAGGTTTTCAAGGAATTGACCAAGTTTCCTCTTTTTTTAATAGAAGGGAGCATCTTGTGATCTGTTTCAGCCAATGAACTACCAGAAGATAGAGCATTTTCAGAATCTATGAAATATCTTTTGTTAGACACTTCCAATTTGGTTAGATTTCAGTTGGGCCATTAGATTGTGAACATACAGAAAATCTGGAGTGAATCCAAGGCTATAAATAGAGGTGTAGAGATCACTAGAGAAAAGCATTAGATATCTAGAGAGAATTTTTGAGAGAATTATTGTCAAGAGTTTAGACTTTCTAGAGCTGTGATTAGGAATATCATTTGCTTTTGTTCCATTTTCTTAAGTTGGAAAGTTTATGTAATTGTGCATGTTTTTGTGCCTCTTATGTGACTGGAGAATTAATGAGAAGATTGAATCCTATGCCTTTGTTGATATTTTTTGTGTCATTGCAAAATTATTCTAGGCTGTGTTGTCAAGAGTTTTAGACTTTCTAGAGCTGTGATTAGGAATATCATTTGCCTTTGTTCCATTTTCTTGAGTTGGAATGTTTATGTAACTGTGCATGTTTCTATGCCTCTTATGTGACTAGAGAATTCAAATAAGAATATTGAACCCTGTGCCTTTGTTGATATTTTATATATCACTGCAAAAGTAGTCTATGCTGCGAGCCTCTATTTCTATTGTTTCCATCTTTTACATTGATCATGCCTTGTTTGCTCTTAAATGTAATTGAATCTTACATATAGTTTCACTATGCTCAGATTAAGGGTTGAATTACATTCAAGCGCATCACCATAGTTAGATTTTATTTCTTTCATTTGTGTTTTTGTTAAAATTCCTATCCCTTTTCCTTGTATACACTTGATATAAAGAAGAGACCAGCTTACTAAAAATTTGGAGGTTATTTCAAGTCGCAAGTCCCACATCTTGAAACTTCCCATTGTTGTTGTTAGAAACAAGCATGATTTTAACCATCAACAATTACATTATTCATATGGTTTATTTTATGTTAAATAAAATTATGACATCTAGTGTTTTGTATTTGATTTGTCAAGTTAGATAGATAGGACATCCCAAAACATAGTGTCATAGATATCATGTAGGATCTCATTGATCGATATGATACCCCATGGAGTGATCATAAGGATATGGTATGGTTTTTAGTATCTTTTAAGGAGAGATTACATGAGTTATCATGTGCATGCATGCCCTAGTTGCATCCTTGTGCCTCGACATCAAGAGGTGAAAGGATCTTGGTTATAAATAGTGATGAAGAGTATGCACCTAGGGATAGTCCACTAATATATGATTGATGTTTATTATTATAATATATATATATGTATGTATGTATGTGTATATATATATATATGTATGTGTGTATGTATGTATGTATATATGTATATATATATATATATATATATGTATATGTATATATGTATATATATATATATATATGTATATACGTATGTATATATATATGTATGTATGTATATATGTATATATATATATGTATATATATATATATATATATATATATCTATATATGTATGTATGTATGTATATATATATATATATATATATATCCATGTATATGTATATAGATATATATGTATATATATACATATGTATATGTATAGATATATATATATATAGATATACACATACATATATACATACATATATATATATACATACATAAATATATATATATATATATACATACATATATATATACATACATATATATATATATATATATATATATATCATTATTCATATGGTTTATTTTATGTTAAATAAAATTATGACATATAGTGTTTTGTATTTGATTTATGTGTTTATTTCCACAATGTATGATTAGATGTTTGTAAATTTTATAACTAATATGTTAATTTAATTTTATATCTACATTATAGTGATAATATAATAATCATAATATGCAATGGAACCTAGGAGGAAAAAATAATGCCTGAGTGTAATGATCATGGGGTACTAGAGTCATTCATTGTGTTTTTATAGTTAATTATATTATATCTCTATAGGGGTGACCTATGAATATGTGGAAGTGACCTATGAATCTATAGATCCCAATTTTGGAAACCAAATCTATTGTGTATGTATATTTACTCTTCATGTCCCTCTATTTAGGACCTATTTAACCAATGGTTCCTTAATAGGATCAATGTGGGAGCAATCAGTCCTGGTGGAGAGTACACTAAGAGAAGGACTTCTACTAGTGGTCATCTTTTATGATGGTTGATGAACCATGTGTTCCTTAAAATTATTAACATGGGATGGATCCTCTAAGATAAGTATGTGAATAGGTCTGCATATGTCATCTTCATAATGATTCCTTGATCAGCTAATTGTGTAAGTGTTGCTCAAGAGAAAAACATTCATTATCTCGATGTTTTTAATGCATGGTAAGTACAAAAGTGTTTTACTTTTTCCTTTTAAAATTGGTGTGATCAAATAATGTGTGCAATATTTCATGTGGTCTATCATGGTACCATAAAAGCTAAAGAGACTATTATTTTTTAGAGGCATATGGTTTAACTGTGGGAGATAACCTGTAAGCATGTTCCTTTTCTTTGTTCATAACCTTTTTAATTTTTTTGACATATATTATTGGTTATATAAAACTTGATTGAATTGGTTCATGATATTTTATAGCTTTTTTATTTACCTTCGAAACAAGGTTCTTATCATGCATTGTTCCTAGTGAAGAGATAGGCAACTTGGTTTGTGTATGCATTAGAGCATATGCATATTTGAGCACATCCCAATATAAGGTATTTAATGAGACAAAGGTATTATGAAATTTTCTTTCTCTAAGTGGACAAATAATACCTCTAATAAATATAAATTTTACTTCCAAATGTTAGGGTGTATAACTTAAGGAATATAAAGCATTCTTAAATTAAATAACATAGTTTTGTTATTTTAGTATTTGCTTTTTCTTTTTCAATGTTATCTAATTAACTACTAAACAAAGTAAAAGTAGGGTTTTTAATATTACTTGAAGATGAAGGTTGGTTTCATACCATTGATGAAGATTTTTGGGAACTCCCCTTTGTATAGGGAGCAATGACCTATGAATCACACGAACTCACAAAAAATGGATTAATAGAAAAAAGAGTGGGTTGTCTGGTAAGAAACCAATCTAAATAAGTGATATGATTCCTTATATGGATTTCATCCCATGTTTAACATTCAAGCTTATAAATAAACATGAAATTACAAAGATATATATGGATAAGATATAGACAATGCCAAAGATATCTAATCTATAACTAGATTTAATATGATCAAAGTAATTGTCCCAAAATTTAGTAGTAATATCAATGTCTTCTTGAATTACAACTAGTTATTCATTAATGTTTTCCTGATTAGGTGTGAAAACCATAGTACAAAGACCTAATTTGAATGTAATGTCACTTTGATCAATGAAAAATGGTTGTTGAATAATGGGAAGATCAAATATGATAACAATATCATGCACTAATCCAGGTAGAGTCATCTAAATGTAAAAGATAGGTTATTATAAAATAGAATACAGGATTTGATAGGTGTTTAAGATTGAGAATGTTATGAAAATAGATGGCAAGAATATTTTAAAAGTTCAACAAGGATTACTGATGATCTTGTAGGATCGATATCAATTCAGATGGATCGACATTGATTCTACATAAAACATTAAAATTTAAAAATAAACTATAATAATGAATTATATTATTAATAAAATAATAAAAATTAAATGTAAAATAGTGATAAATAGATGTAGAAAATTATAATTTTAAAATTTGAATGAATTAAAGTGCAATACTAGCCTTTATGGCTGACAATAAACTTGACAATAAGAGTTGATGAACTTTCAAAATCCTTTGATAATCTCTCAAGTAGTGGTTCCACAAGATAGCAAGTTGTGGACAATGTACATATGCAAGTTGCAATGAGATTTTGGAAGAGTTTTGAAGTCCAAAAGCATAGTCACCATCCCTTGAGCCATGGAGGTTTGTTGTGTATATATGGATCATTGTCGATCTAGGAGAATCAGTGTTGATTATAGAAGATCGACATTGATTAGCCTAATTTGGTCAAAATTTGGCTTAGGTTATTTTGAACCACGTGCCAAACTAAGTGAATATAACACTAAGTTGTTTACATGTGTTTTTTATGAGAGTAAGTTGTTGGAAGGGTTCTTTGGAGGTTGGATAGGTTTTGTTTTTATTTGCTTTTACGATTTTATGGTTAGAAATGGTAAAAATGGGGTTAATTACTATTTAACTATAGTAATTATGTTTAATTAACCTATGTGGTAAAGGTAAATGGGTGGGGTGAATGTAATTATTTTAAATAATTATGAATGGGGGAGATTATGTTAGAAATAACATGAAAATGTGATGATGCAACACATTAATACACAAGGATGTATAAACTAGCATCTATATTTTCCCCTTTTTGTGGAGGGGTATGCAATAGTAGGCCATGAGACAAAAACTATAAGGTGTCTAATGCCCCAAGTTTATTGGGAGAAGGTATTCTCTCTCAAATCGAGAATTAAGAAGTGAGATGAAATGGATGATGGGTTTAAAAAATATGAAAGGTAAAAACATAATGGGATGAGTGAACAGAGATAAATGGGTGATAGTAAAAGACAATCAAAAGTATATATGGTGCAAGGAAGATCTAAAATTGCACTTAATGGGATAAAAAGTAATACAAGTAGTAATGCCCTAAAAACTAAATCGAGTAACAAAATGCCACAGCTAAAATAGGTTGGTGTAAGTAAAGGCTAGTAAGAGAAAAAAGATAGGAATGGAAAACCATAGAATTCAATGTGCATATGATGTATGTGTTACCTATAAATGAATGTTCTCTAGACAAAATATACCTTCAGAATCTTACAATGGGAAGATATCAAAAAAAAGGGGGTATGCTTTAAGGATATTAGGGAACTCACAAGGGGTCAAAATTCTCAAATATAAAAGTGTAATAGGAGACAAAAATGGGATATCTGAAGTAAAGACAAAAATATGGTGCTTGGGAACTAAACTAAGATCATGTGAAATGGTCCATAAGTGTAAAAAAAATTAAAATAAACCAAGACAATCAACATCGATCTACAAGGGATCGATGTCAATTTAGGGGATTAACATCGATTGGGGTAATTGACATTGATCGTGAGAAATGCTATATATATGATTCAAAGGTGGCATAAGTCTTATTTAGCTATTGATGTGAACAAAAATTTGAGAGCAAAATTTGATGTGTCAACCTTGCAAGTGGATGTGAGAGACAATGGGGTGAGTGGGAATGGGCAATGATGATAATCATGATGATGACTGTAGTATGACGTAGGTGTTAATGTATTTTGGATAGATTTATTAATTTATTTATTTTTTTGGTTTTGCATAAGAAATTTGGTTTTTTAATAATTTTTTGGGTGGAGAGGGAGGGTAGGTAGGTAAATTTTTTGATATATTTAGGAATGTACAGCCTAAGGGGAATTTTTTGGGTTGAATGAATCTACATCGATCCATTAGGATCAACATAGTTTAAATGGATTGACCATGATCCATAAGGATTGCTATTGATTGGGTTCAAATCAACATCAATCCATAGAGGATCAATAGAAAGTATAAAACTTAATATTTTGATTAACTAAAAAAATGTTTCTGATAGGCATAAGAATTGTTAACAATGAGGGATAAGGTCCCTCCACTGTTAGAATAATTGTATGAGTTTATGGGTGATGAGGACTAGGCTCATTTAGAGGTATTTGGATTTAGAGGTATTTTCCATTATCACCATTTCCATCAAGATATTGATATGATAGTCACATTGCTAGAGTGGTGGGATTATACCATCAACACTTTTTTGTTACTGACTAGTGAGATGACAATCACCATAGAAGATATCTACCATATTCTTTAGCTACCAATTCTAAGTACTCCTATATATACTATTATTGAGGTTAGGAAAGTAGTGGTGTTAGTGTGATTATATGATGAGGATGCAGTGGGCATTAGATTCTTTTTTGGGGGCTTCTCATTCTAGCCATTATATGACTAGGATCTTATGGAGAGACTAGTGTTGATGATGATGATGTTGGAACTGACCTACTATATGTGACCTGATTTTGGGGGAGGATGACTACCATGGAGTTTTAATCACATTATATTAGACATGGTAGAGTTCCAAACTATTTTTTCTTGGGCATCCACATTACTAGGGTAGATATGCAAGGATTTTTGGAGCTATTGTACTAGGTGTTGCTTAGGTCTTGACATCACATTTATATTACATTGTTGGGCATATGAGCACATCCATGTGATTCATATCATAAGGACTTTATGGACTATATTTGGGGAGATGGTATATAGCATAGGCTTCATTTGGTGGAAGTAAGACCTAATCATTCCATATACATATAGGGTAGTGTAGGATCTAGAACACTATAGACAGGTATTTAGTAGCTTACAGATAGGACATGTTATCTAGAGGACTTATGTACACTTCCTAGCATGACCTAGTTAAATGGTGAATATAGATAATGTTTTTTGAGAGATATAGATACATGGATGATGGAAATATAAGCTTAAGTTATTTTACTTTGACATGGTCCTTTGATAGTTTGGATTGTCACAAGATGTTCCCTTAGCCCTATACTTATATAGGCAGGAGGACATAGATCTAGATTATCCTACTCCTAACACTAAATTTGTTTTTATGGGGGCTATAAGAGGATCTCATAGTGAGTGACCTAGATGATATTGGTTATATAGATGTGTATGTAGTTTGGTTTATAGTTGATATGGTGAGGAGGTAGGAGAGAGCAATGAGACTGTGACATGAGGTAGTTGTGGAGGAGGTGAGGGAGGAGGATGAGGAGAGAGGAGAGGTAGAGTAGGAGGCCCCGTATATACACATGGAGGAAAAACCATTATAATATGCCCTTCTAGATTATCTTATAGATATGACTTTAGTTATTATTGAGAGGGATAGTCTAAGGGCTGAGCTACATGAGGCACAAGTAGCCCATATTACTTTATAGGGGAAGATTGCCACATTATAGAGTGATCTAGATAGTATGAGAGGTTAGCATGACCAGGTCATACATGAGCAAGATAGATACAGAGTATAGCTATAGTAGATGAGATCTAATTTGGTATAAAGACCCACTCTATACATTGTAGGATCTAGTGTTGCACCTTCAGATATGATACCACTCTAGAGATATAGGTATTTACTTGTAGAGATGTCATATTATGAGAGGATAGTATAGAGATAGCTACTAGATGTGGCTTGATTTGCTTCATACGTGACTATCCCTAGTAGATCATGGAGGACTCCTAGGGGGTTTACTAGTAGAGGGAGTGTAGCAAGTCAAGGAGGAGATGATGAGGGAGGTGATAGAATTCACCTCAATCGGATTGATTTTACAAAGTAGATCACATTGTATGCGTCAAGAACCCCATTTTATACATATTATGACATTTGTATATATATATATATATATATATATATATATATATAATGTTTATGTTTATGGATGGATCATTTGTGTTTGTTTGTGGATTTATTAATGGTTATGGATATGTTATGTTTTTAATTTTGATCATTGTTATCATGTATGTTATGGATGGATTATAGATTTGACATGTTATATCATGAGATGAGTTTTACTAATGGATTATGATTATAGATTATGCTAGTTTTTTATATATATCATTATTAACCTTTTTATATGTTTATGGTTTTTAGATGATTGAATGTAAATAAATTATGGATTATGGATTTATGCTTAATGATTACTATGGATTATAGATAGCTTTTAATGCTTTATTGTGATGGATTTATGGATTATAGTGTTTATATATTATGGATTTACACTTATTAACTTGGACCATAACCAAAAGAGAACCTCTCATATGCATGGCCTATGCATCCTTAGCTAGATGATAATAGATTTTGATGTGATATAGGTTAGATAGATGTTTAACCTTAAACAAGGCTTATATGTTTTTGGTAAGATGGGGGATGGATTTCTTTAGAGATAACTTTCTTCATCTCATATTTTAAAATCAAGAGTTATCTTTTATAAATTACTTTTATGCCAATAGGTAGAGTGATCAATATGGGAAGCCTACAATTAGAAATTTGATTAATACAGGAAGCTTTCTTGGGATATTTCTTTTGACAATTTATTTTATTTCTTTTGTTACTTTTTTAGGGATTTTAAGTATCATAATTTTGAAAACTGATCAATGCGGGAAGTTTTTTACTTAGTAACCATCCTTCAAGGGAGTGGTCTACATTTTGAAGTTTTTGCACAGATGCCCTTCAAGGAATCTATCTATTATTTGCCATTATATTTTATTATACTTGTCCTTCAAGGGATTAGTCTATTTATTTATCCCATTTTGACACTTTTGATTTTCATTACTTACTTGATTTTGGATCCCAAAGATAGTAATGCAAGGTTTGGCATAAAAAGATACCTCGGGATACTTTTCATCAATTTAAGACATGAAATGATTGTGTTACCTTGGGAAATTAATGGTCTTTAAGAAATAAAGGAAATAATGATCTAGGGTTTCTCCCATCATAGGTGAAACTTATCCATGAGAGAATGATATGTATAAATCTGGGGTATACATATTCAAGGTTGAGGTTATAGTGACTACCGAATAACCACATAACTCTCATATCATTATTTGGTATTTTGGGATAAAGAGATATGATAGTATTTGGGACAAAATAACCAAAATGTGCCAATATATATTAACTATAGAAAGGGTGTAGATGCAATTCATTAAGAGGTTTTTATTCTAGTTGACCATTAAGAGAGGCCAAATGATATGTTCTAGATCCATATTTATGGGTTATGATGTATGGTCCAAGCTAATTAGGAGCAAATTTTCCCATTTTACTTCATTCTATATTAGTGACATGTTGATTTTCTTTAAATACAAGGTCTCCAATATTAAATTATCATTCTCTTATATGTTGATTATATGCTCATTTTAGTCATTCTTGATATATATATAAAGGTGATCAAGGGTTGTCACATGATGCTCATCTAAGAGTTTGAGCTAGGATAAATGCTCTTGATGAAAATCCTCATCAAAAATGATATCTTTAAGAGAAACATGAAGAGAGTGAATTTGGACTTCCAGAGGAAGTATAGTTTTCATATCATAGACTAAGGAAAAAGGAATAACACCTATAGGGATTCGAATACTAGTTTGATATGCCCATAAAGTGAAAGGGATGCTAATCTTTCCTATATTCATTGACAACTTTGGTTAGGATTTTGACTAGGATTTTATTAGATGCTTCTGCTTGACCATTGGCCTAAGGATAATAAGGCAAGGAAAAACTTAATTTGATTTTAAATGAGTCACATAGTGCCTGGACTTTCTTATTCTTGAAATATTTTCCATTATCTATTATTATTTTATATGGAATTCCAAAATGATAGATAATGTGATGGATAAACTCCATAATCTTGTTTGCCTTGATCAAGATAAATGGTATTGCTTCTACCCACTTGGTGAAGTATTATATAGTGGTAATGATGAAACTATGAAGCTAAGAGGACTTAGAGTTGATTTGTCCTATAAGATCAAGACCCCATTGGGAGAATGTCCAGAAGTCCCTTGCTTCTTTTAAGGCTTTACTAGGGACATGGGATAAGTTTACATGATGTTGACATTTTACACACTTCTTAACATATGCACAACAATATTGATTTAGAGTGGACCAATAGAATCCTAGATGTAAGATTTTTTTAGAAATTACATGGCCACTAAAGTGTCTACTACATGACTTATTATTTACTTATTGGATAGCTAAGGTAGCTTCATGTTTCTGAAGATAGTGAAAAAGAATACCATTGAAACCATGCTTAAAGAGGACACCCCTAGTATAGTATAACAAGTAGCTTTAGGTTGGAAGACACACCTAGCACCTTTGGATAGATGGGGAGGAGATAGTCCTATAGACAAATAAGTAAATATTTATGCATACCATAGCTCTTCAAGGTTTTCCTTGATATTATTAATAGATGGAAGATTAGTTATCATGTAAGAAGGTTGGTTTTAACTCGATGGATACGCACAAATAGCTTAGATTATTAGGATGAAGATGGAATAAAAGAGGCAAGAGATGCCATAGTATCAATGAAATTATTAGTTGATCTAAGAGTATTTTGGATAGCATAACATTCAAAATCAAACAAGATCTAATCATCCAAGGTCTTATATCTTTGAAGGATATCATTCTTACATTGATATACACAAGTAACTTGATTGACCACCAATTGAGAATCACCATAGATATTATTGGATCTAACTCCTAATGCAAGGGTAGTTTGGAGGCCTATGATCAATGCTTCATATTTATCCATGTTATTGGTGTAATCAAAGTCTAATTTAAAAGATAAAGGCATAGGAATGCCTTGATAATGGATTAATATAATTCTTGTACCACCATCCCACTCATATTTGGACCCATCAAAGAATAGAGTCATTTGATATTCCAGGACTAATTGGGAAGTAGATGTGATAGATTCATCAATAAATTCACAATTTATTAGTTGGTTGTCACTAAGAGGTGCTTCAACTAGTTAATCAGCAATAATTTGATCTTTAATAGATTTTTGATGGATAAATTATAGGTCAAAATCAGCTAGAAGCATGATCCATTAGGCCATTCATTGATTTTGATAAGGTTTGTAATGCATGAACTTAAGGGGGTTGGTAGTCATAATTACATATGTATTGTGGTTAAGTAGGTAATGATGAAGCTTAGAGGCTACAAAGACCAATACTAGGCATAATTTTATAGTATGTGTATAATGTGTTTCATATTATATAAGGGTATGACGTATATAATAAATAACTTATTCTTTGTGATGCTCATCTCGATGGGTAAGCATATCACCTAGAGCATGGTCAGTAGCTGAGATATAAAGGAAGAAAGGTTTCCCTTCCTTAGGTGGAGTGAGGATTGGAGGTGATAGAAGATGGTTTTTGAGTGTGTTAAAATCCTCTTGACAATTAAGATCCCACACAAAGAAACTATCCTTATTTCATATATGGTGGAAAGGTTGAAATTGATCAAAAAATAGGGAGATAAAATGATGGATAGACTGTAGCTTACCCTGTAAACTATGTAACTACTTAAGGTTAGATGTAGGAGGAATTTCTAAAACAACCTTGATTTTAGTGGGATCAACTTCTATTCCATGAATATAAATAATAAAACCAAAGAGTTTACTCATCAAGACACAAAAATGCACTTTTTTAGATTTAGACGCACATGATACCAAAGTAGATGATCAAAAATAACCTTCAGTACAGATAGGTGGTCCTTAGAAAATTTTGACTTCCCAAAGAAGTCATCTACATAGTCTTTGATTATTTTGTGGATTAGGTCATGAAATACATAAGTCATGGCTTGTTGATAAGTGGATCCTACATTATTTAGGATGAAGGGTATAAAATGATAACAAAAGGTCCCCTAAGGAGTAATGAATATAGTTTTATGTTGATCTCCTAGTGCAATAAGTATTTGATTGTAACTAGAAAAACCATCCATAATGGATAACATTTCATGGATAGCCATCAGGTCCACTAATTGGTTGATGTTCAAGAGATGGAAATCATATTTTGAATAGGCAATATTTAAATCATGAAAGTTAGTACAGATATGAAGTCCCCTTGTAGGCTTGTTGACTAGAATGATGTTGGACATCCACTGAGGATAATCAATGGGTTAAATAAAGATAGCAGATAAAAGGCATTATAGTTCTTTTACCAAGAGTGCAACACAAGGATGCATTTTTAGGAGATCTTATTTTATCATATTAGCATTAGGAAAAGTGACTATATTATGGATAATGATTTTGGGGTCAATACCAAGCATATCACTATAAGACCAGGCAAATGCCTTGCTATGATCTAATTAAAAAGTACTAAAATCTTAGTTTTCTTAAGGAGTTAAGGCTTTGATAATTTTAATAATTATCAAGGTCTCCTAAGACCCAATATTAATATTATTAGTGGATTCATTTAATAAGCTAGATGTTTTAGATGGAATAAAATTACATAAATAAGAGTTTTTAGCACCTAGATGAGTCAAGATTGACTTATCATTTTGACACTAAAGAATAGGGATAGTTGATGTATCAGGTCCTATTAATTTAGGATATACTAAATGAATGGTTTAGGTCTTACTACCATGGTGAAAGATGAGGGGTTCTATGGAGATTGAATTGACTAAAAAAAGTTAGGAGGGATGGATACAATGTCATTGGTTGAGGAAGAGGTATTGGATGACGAAGATGGCACTTCTTCCGAGAACAATAGAAGAATGGGTTTGGGAGAAGATTTAGAATATTTTTCAAAGCCTAAGCCATGATTTTCATGTGGTTTTCTTAAATCTCCTAATGTGATTTCATGAGGACCCTACTCATATCTACCCATGTTGAAGCCTTTCTAGGCACAACAATAAAGGTAGGTTTATGCAAATTAGGGTTTATTGAGAAATGAGAAATTAGATGTGAAGGGTTTAGAATAGGTGCTATTGTTAGGCCCCAAGGTAATTTGATTGATTCCACTATTTATTAAGTGAGTATGTAATAAATGTGGCCCAAATAGGATGAACTCACCTAGGTTGGTTGATTACATGGGTTATTTATTAGGATGACCATATTCCCTAGGAGTGGGTAACGTGCTAAGTTGTAATAATTGGTATTCCCCCATTAAAATATGTTATATCATGGAATCAGTGGACTGCTAAGTTAGTAGTTTTGAAGCAGGAATAGTTGTACTAGTCAAGGGTTGATTAGAAGATGAAGATGGGATTGTGTTAGGTGATGGTATTATGATATCACTTGGTCAAAAAGTGAATTTATAAGATTTAAAGGGATGAGGATTAGTAGGGATGATGTGTACATGGCCTTCATGTTCATACTTAAGGCATCGATGGACTGTGGAGGGGACACATCACATTTTGTAAATCCATGAACATCCTAATAACATGTTATATTATAAATTCCCTTTTATTACATAAAAGAGTTTGTGGAGAGTGTGAGAACCTAAACAAATGGGGAGGGTGACTACTCCTACTATGGGTACTACCATGTCATTGAATGCGTATAGAATTACTGAGGATTGGGAAATAAAGGTTTTTGGTAGTTTTAACTATTAGAAAGTGTGTGAAGAAATAATATTGATATTGATCCCATTATCAATCATAACTCTTTTAATTCATGCTTGATTTATTTTATCTATGATGAAAAGTGGGGGACCTTGATCTTCAAGTGATAAATGAGTAACCTTAGAATTAGTGAAACTAATAGTGGACACCATTTGAAGGGCCCCTATAAATGTTGATAAAGGTTGAGGCTCATTTGGCTAGACCTTAATAGCCTAGAAATCTTATATCATTTCTTGTCAATGGTGTGGAGAATTTTCAATAAGTTCATACAATGACATTTTTATAGGTGTTTGATGGATTTGTTTTAATATAGAGATCTGTACCAACTCTTTAGCTTCAATTAGGGTAGTTCCTATAATAGAGACTTTAGGTTTTTGTCTAAATGGTTTAGGCATATTATGAGTAGAGGCACCTATAATTGAAACTTTAGCTTTGTTAGGATTTTTATTTTGAGAGTGGGTGGCTACATGGATAACATCGATGTGTAATAATAGAGGGTTTGAAGAAGCCACTGACTCTTTATTGCTTATAAGACTAGCAAGATTATGGGTAGGTGGAATGGATGGAATAGTGACCTTTTACTTATGAGTGTTATCATTTATATCATCAATTAATAGATCATCATCCTAGACTAACTATTTGATTAAAGCCTTGAGGGCTTTACAATTTTCTATATCATGTCCAGGTACTTTATGATATGCACATATTTCTCAATTTTTATACTAGGTAGGTATTTGGGGGTGAAGATTAACAGACCATAAAGGTGGTAGTATAATGAGGGATGTATCCAAAAATTGTTTTAATATTATAACATAAGATCCTTTCAAAGGGTCATGTTATGGTTTTATAGTAGGTTGTACAATCTTTTTTGGCAAAGTATTGATTTTTTGGTTTTGACATTTAAATTTTATAGTAGGGATGACTTTAGGCACCTTTTCTTCAAATGGGACTTTAAAAAATGATGGTGGATATCGGGATGGAGGTGTGGCTAATAATGGGGGGAGATTTTGCATTTTCTCACGTGTTTGAATAGAAAAACCTATGATATGGATATAAAATGGATGGGGACCTAAAATAGATGATGGAGATGATACAAAAGGGATAGGCACTTTGTTATTCATGTGTAGAGAAAAGAGGGGGTATTTAGACTAAGGTTTTTGTCTTTTGATGTTTGAAAAGATAAACTTTAATTTTAGGATCATCTAAGGCTTTCTTTGGTGGAATACCAAGACAATTGTCCCATTTATCGATGATAGGAGATTTACCTTTTTCTTTAGTAGTTTTGGGGTAAGGAGGTGTTGTGATAGAGGATGATTTCAAAGGGTCTTGGTTTTGGGAAAAATGATAGGATCTTGTTATATTATGATCTTGGTGCATACTCTAAATGGGTTCATTAGGGATCAAAGGGGTGGAATGTTCAACTCTAGAAGTATCAAGATGTTTATCTATGGCATCTTGAGGAGTAGTTTCATTTTCCACTTTAGGAGATTATGTGAGAGAAGATGAAGGGGATGGTTCACATGAATGATCCCATGTAATGAGGTCAGGGAGCTCTATGGAATTTTTTGGAGTTGTTTTTATGGTTTCAAGTTGACTATCATCAAAATCATCTCCTATGAGGAGATCCAAGACTAGCAATTGCTATGGAGTTTTTTTAGGCAATAATTGGTCATATATTGTATAAATCATATGTGTAGCCTAATTTTTTATTTCTCCAAGTTTAAATTGAATTGTGTTTGATGTGGATGGATGGTTTGGAAATTGTTGTCTAAAAATATCTAAAGATTGATTAAGAGGAGCATTTGGATTGTCCAAATGGAGGTACCCCTTGTCAATGAGGTTTTATACTAACCATTTAAAGGATTGGCATCATTCTATGTCATGTCCTATTACCCTGTGATAAGCACAAAACTCATCCTCTTTATACCAAGTGGGTTTAAGACATGTATCATCGATTAATTTAACTAGAGGGAGCTCAATAACATTTTATTGTAGGAGTTTATCCAATACAGAAGTGTAAGTTTCTCCTAAAGGGGTATATTTATTAGAGGAAAATGAGTAAGGCCCCTAGGTGGTTGTGTTTGTGAAGTGGATGGTCTTGATTGATTTGGTGTTATAGGGGTATAAGTTTTTAAAAGAATAGAATTTGATGTCCCTTTTGGCTTAGGATTATTGTTATTGCTTTTTCATGGGTCAAGTTTGAACTTTTTATTGCATAATTTAACTTTTTCCTCTTCAATGCCACCAATATTGAGTTTTCATACCATGGTAAAATCTTTGTCAAAGGTCTTCAAAGTTTGGACTTGTAACATGGATGAGATATGTTTTACACAAGAGCATGAAAAAAATTCAATTAATTCAAGCTATGGTAAGGGAAAGATTAACTGGTTGATTAGGCTACACCAACAAGCCACAAAGTCTAATATGGACTCATATTCAAATTATTGAATGGCTTATAAATCATGATAGTCACTTTCTAAGAAATGTTGATCAAGAAGTGTTCTAAGAAAATTTGGGCTAATTTTCCAAAGGAAAAGAGCGAATGTGAAGGAATGAAGTTGTACCAATCTAATGCCGCCCCTGCTAACGACATGGGAAATGTCTGAAGTACTAATGCATCATCATGTGATATGAGGTAACATACATGTTGAAAGGATATAAGATGCTACTAGGGATCATCCTTGTTTTGAAACTTAGTAAACTTGGGAAGTTCCCATTATGGAGGATATGGTCAGATAAGAATAGATGGGTGGATAGGATCATAAAAAATTGGCTCATATATGAGCATATTATTGTGTTTAGAGGTGGAGGATTCAAAATTATCCATCCTATTCATAAGTATTTTTATGAGGTCTACTTGGGTGTTAGTCTAAGACACGTTCCCTAAGATACCTTGTTGTAGATTTTGATAATTTGGAAAGGGAGTAGACAGGGGTTGTGAAGAAGAGTATCCAAATGTAATGGACATAATGGGTTGGGATGCCTCCACATATTGTGGGATTTGTAGTGGAATATTCTGCTACATAGAAGATTAGAAGTAGGTGGTTACTGATGGTTGTGATGAAGCCATGTACTAGGTAGTTGAGGAGACATATTGTTGGGGAGGTTGTGTTAGAAGGATTTATTGTGTATGAGGGATTTTTTGTGTGAGAGGGATTTTGTGCATGCATGGTAGAGCTTGAGAACTATATAATATAGTCATTATGATGGTTGGGAGACTTACATGAATTGATACTATAAATTTTTGAGGAGGAATAGTGGATATAGGTTGAATGGTATAAGTATTTTGAATCTAAGTAATGGGGGTTGAAAAATTGGTAGATATTATGGGTGGTTAGTTTTCCAAAGGTTACATCACCCAGGTATTAAAACTAGATGGAAGAGATTCATTGGAAAAGGTTACCATGTCCATGGTAAATTCTTTGGTTTTCTCAGTTCTATCAAAAGGCATCCCATATTTATATCAAGAATATTGGGCATGGGAGAAGGAAAAATATGTATTGGTCGACTATTAAGATAGTAATTGAGATCAATGGGGTTATTTTCCAATATTTTTGTAAAGGAAGGATCTCCTTGAGAATAAAAGTATGGGAACACAGGATTCTCAAAGGACTTAGGGGTAGAGGAGAGACTAGGTGTATGTTCCATAGGAGAGGATGTGACACCCTCAGATTATTTCTTTGACTATTGTCTAGTTAAAACCATGAGATGGAAATAAAATAAAAATAGAACAATAATTTATTTTTGAATTATATCACTTTTAATTGTGGATAAAAGATGCACAAATTAAAGTCATTCTAAAAAAATTATCTCTTTTTTTTAACTTTAAGATGTGGGAAGAAATAAATAAAAAGGATAATTAGGGTCCCAAGAAATGGTAATCTAAGGATGGTTTTAGGTGTTTTGTTTTACCACTCAAAGGAAATCTATATTGGTACTGATACATGGCTTGATACTTGGGGCTTACTCCCCTCACATCACAATCCCATAGCCAATGTGGGTGCTTAGCCAATATATATATCGATGGTCCAGAGATTACACTCAACCAGAGAACTGAGTTGGTCCTCCCCTTGGTGGTGAAATCCAAGTGAGATCTCTGGGAAAAAAGTTATCATGAGGTGATGAAATCCCCATTGGTTTTCTTATGTCAGGTGTTTAGATGTTATTTTATGATAGTGATTTGGCTTGTGTGTGGATAAAGTGATGACTACGATAGATTGCTACCTAAATTATTCTATGTGAAAGAACCTAAGCAGGAAAGATGGATGTAATGTATTTTAACCTTTAAAAAGGAAATAAAATGCAAACCTAATGATTTTTTGGATGAATTCACACAAAGAAAGGGAAAGAGAGAAAATTCAAGTATTTTGAATTTTAAATAAAAAGATGAGACCAAGGTCCCATCAGGCATGCTAGAATGTTTTAGTATTTTTTTTATTTTTCAATGTGATCTAATTAGCTACTAAAAACAAAGTAAAAGTAGGGTTTTTAAGATTACCTAGAGATGAAAGTTGGTTGAGCACTGTTGATCAAGTTTTGTGGGAACTCCTCTTTGGTTGGGGAGGAATGACCTACAAATCACACTAACTCACAAAAAATGGATTAATATAAAAATGAGTGGGCTCTAGTCCCAAGAAGTGATACACTTCCTTAAATGGATGTCAGCCCATCTTTCACATTCAAGCTTATAAATAAACATGAAATTACAAAGATATATATTGATAAGATATAAATAGATAATGCCAAATATATCTAATCTATAACAAGATTTAATATGATCAAAGTAATTGTCCCAGAATTCAGTAGCAATATTAACATCTTCTTGAACTATAGCCAATTATTCATTAATGCTTTCTTGATTAGGTGTGAAAACCACAGTACAAAGACCTAATTCAAATGCAATGTCCCTTTGATCAATGAAAAATAGTGTTGAATAATGGGAATATCAAATATTCTAACATTATCATGTGTTAATCTAGGTAGAGTTATCTACATGTAAAAGATATGTTTTTAGAAAATAGAATGCAGGTTTTGACAAGTTTTTAAGACTAAGAATGTTATGAAAACATATGGCAAGAATGTTTTGAAAGTTTAGTAGGGATCGATGATGATCCTGCAAGATCGATGTCGATTTAGATAGATCAACATCAATTCTATGTAAAATGCTAAACTTTAAAAATATACTATAATAATAACTTATATTATTAATAAAATAATAAAAATTGAATATAAAATAATGATAGATAGATGCAGAAGTCTATATTTTTAAAATGTGAATGAATTGAAGTACAATACTAACCTTTATGGTTGACAATAAACCTTACAAGATGAATTAAAGAACCTTCAAAATCCTTTGATAATCTCTCAATCAAAGGTTCCAAAAGATAGTAAGATGTTGACAACATCTGTACATAGGTTACAATGAGATTTTGATAGATTTTTGAAGTCGAAAAGCATAGTCACCATCCCTTGAGCCATGGAGATTTGTTGTGATATGTGGATTGATATCAATCCAGGAGAATCAATGTTGATTATGGAGGATTGACATCAATTAGCCCAATTTGGTCAAAATTTGGCTTGGGTTATTTTGAACCATGTGCCAAACTAAGTGAATGTAACACTAAGTTGTTTGCATGGGTTTTTGATGAGGGTAAGTTGTTGAAAGGGTTGTTGGGAGGTTGGATAGGTTTTATTTTTATTTCTTTTAGGATTTTATGGTTAAAAATGGTAAAAATGGGGTTAATTACTATTTAACTATAGTAATTAAGTTTAATTAACCTATGTGGTAAAGGTAAATGGGTTGGGTGAATATAATTATTTTAAATAATTACAAATGGGGCCCATTATTTTAGAAATAACATGATAATGTGATGAAACACCACGTTAATACACAAGGGTGTATAAAAATAGCAACTACATTTGTATAGATTCATTTTATATTTGTGTTAATGCTTTCAACTTTTCTAATGGTAACTTAGGTAAGGTATTATGATGAAAATCCATTAAAATACATCTTCAAATTTTTTTGAAAGTTAATAAGGAACCATTTGGAAGAATATAAAACTAATCAAGATCCCCTTGGGTTAAGGTGTGATGAAAACCTTTAAGAACAAGCTTTCATTTTGGGCCTAATGTTCAAAGGAATGTATATATTATTGTAAATGAATAGTAAGATCCCCTTGAACATTGATTTAACTTTTTAGGTGTTTAATAGTGTAAATCCTATATTGTTAAATGGGATAAGTAAAGATGGTAAATACATACATATATTTTAAATAATTAATTTAATTTATTTAACTTAAATAGAAAGTGTAAGGAGATAATCCACTTATCTATAGTAAATTGTGCATCACTAGATGATGATAATATTGAAACAAGTTAGGATAATAGTTTGGAGTCCTTTCATTCTAAAACTAGAGTTATTACTACCTTAGGATAACAGCATGATCAATGGGATATTATCGCATTACACTATTAGAAAGGGCACTGTGCTAATGTCCTTTTGTGGGTAAAGGCCCTGAGACTTTTTTGGATGTTGTAAGGGGTCTTTTGGGTTTGGTAAGTGTGCTCAAGAGATTTCAATCATCCTTATGTATCATTGTTTGGTTGTTTTTCCTTCAAACCCTAATGAGTACCTGCACACATGAAACAACAATGGAATCAAATACAAAAGGAAAGGGGGAAATGGGTTTTGGGATATTAAGGTCATGTGACATAGAACCCCTACTATTCTAACCACTACCTACATTAAACGTATTGATAGGGATCTCAGATCACATGTAGTTTTCCCTTAAGGAATGTGCATAATCAACATGCATAGTACACTAGAATGATGTTTACTTAGGCCTTTCCTTGATAAAACATGCATATCTATGTGTGATGTTGAGTAATATGTAAAGTGTTGAGCTATATTATTGACTATTTTTTTTGTAATTATGTGTTGAAATAGTAAGTGATATATGTAGAATGCCTTGTGAGGATGTTTATATAGAAGGAAATTTAATTTGAATGGGAGACACTTGTTCATAGGCTAACAAGGTGAAAAGATAGATAAAATCATAATAAGAGACCCAAATAAGGGTAAGGATCCAAAACAAGATAAAAAAATGACCATTTGAATAATAGCACTGAGGTGGATAATAGGGAAGTGCACTACTATCTAGGACCACACTATTCTCTTAAATGTAAAAAATGGGTTTTGACATAAATAAATAGGCTATGAACCCCTATGACTGGGACAAGCATGACATAAAACCATTATAGATGTAAAAATAAGGAAGACAAGTCATAATAGGGATCAAAATACCAAAGTGACCATGTTAACAAGACTCCCATTCATTATTAAGAACTTCTTATGAAAGAGCTATGAAAGATATTTTACTTGTGTTTTCTTGACCAATTTAGGGTGCGTACATTTTTTCCCCTTTTTTTTTCTAATAATGTAATGGAAATGAAATTAACATAGTAATAAAAAATGCATAATTGTAATTACTTATGTGGAAGTGCTCTGTACCCAGCCCATTTCTTGGCCAAAAAAATGGATATGAGTTAGAATGGTGTCTGGGAAGAGAAAATCTACAATGTGGGTGTCCCATGTACTAAATCTAAGTAACGAACTAAATTGTGAGGAATAAAAAATTATTTTACCCCCACCCTAATATGTGAACTAAGTCTGAGAAGTAATCTTTAAATGTGTAAAAACAATCCATGCTTACCCCCACTCTAATGCATAATTGAGTTTAAGAATAAATGTGCTTAAAGGTTCAAACTCTCATTCAACTGACATAATCTGGATCTAGTGAAAACTATGGATTAATCACTATAGATGGTTATACGACCCAATATGGTTAAATATTGGTGACAATATTGGTGATAATCTAAGTGTAATATGATAATTTAAGCATAGATAATGGTATAATTTGGCATTCCATATGTATAACCTAGTGAAATCCTATGGGATCAAGGACATGTGTCCTACATCATGCCTCCAAACCTAATATTTGAGTCATTTATCTATGTAATGTGTATATAAATGTATATATAGGGAATTCATACCATGTACGTGCCCCCATAGTCATAATATAAGTATGTAACTATGTCAAAATCCTATGTAAATTTTAAGAATCTAAACCAATATCCAATAAGATCATAGAACCCTAGAAATTTGGGTCAAACTATGTATCTACCTATATGAATATTGAAGTGTCTAAGTGAATAAAACTATGTGCCTATTTATCTGAGTCACTAAATTATTTTATGTATCTTATTATCTAAGTCAATCTATGTATTCGATTCACTAAACCAAAAAATATAAGCTAAAATATGTGTTTGTATATATGAGCCTACGTATTTGAGTGAATTATCCCAAGAAATTTGAGTCAACTATGTATATGTATATTTGAGCCTGAGTATTTGAGTAAAAATATACCAAGAAATCTGAGTCAACTATGTATCTGTATATCTAAACTTGAGTATCTGAGTAAAATTATATCATTATGAATAGGTTATAAATTCCCCCCTTTTGGTGAGAGATCTGAAACCAAGGTAAGGGTATAGAACCAAAATAAATATTGGAATACATGTTAGTATATAGTTAAAGTTGATAAGATCATTTCAAGATCAATTATTTTGATGATTGTAGATGAATTGTTTGTAAATTGGGACTAAGATAGACCCAAGAAAAATGAGTTTTATCATTTTTAGATTCAAATTTATTGGGATAGAAGTGTAACTAGTATGGTGTAGGAGATATCATCATCAATTTATGCATGCAAGAAATGGATCAAAAATCAGAGCCATAGTTCTCAAGATATTACGATTGGAAGTTCTGGTAATAATTGGATAAATATGCATGTGAGGCTAACCTTAGGTGGCTGAATTTTTTTCAAAATGGTTTAAATAGTTTTGATGTATTGATTTAAAAATAATTTGAAATTTATTAATTTGAGATAACTATTTCTCTAAGTGAAGAAAATATGTTGAAGAGATGAGGTGTGAATGTGACCTACTACAAGGAGGTGGAGGTGTTGATCCAGGTCGATGAAGAGGTCACTTTAGTAAGGATTCCATCACTTTCTATGTTTTTAAACTTTTTATTATGTTTTTAACATTTTTCAAATCATTTTAGTTAGATTGGGGTTCTTTTGAATGGTTACACTATTATCTTAAGGACAATGTTAGTGTCTTGGGCTACCACGCTACTATTCATGGACCGCACTAGTGTCCAATGTTATGGTATCATCTACAGTGCTAACATCCTATAGATTAAACATTATAAAAATATATTCTAATTTACATTTAATGATTTTTTATCATGTATATTTATCATTTATAGATGTTAATGTCATATTATGGGTATTTTACAAGTGGATATACGCATGAAGGAATTTTGTAGTGGTTAGATTATGGATTACTTACATAGGATACCCTTGATAAATGATGAGAGAGCAATTGTGGATAGGGTTGGTCTAGGTTATGAGGCATAATTTTCACCAATGCCCTAGGATTGTCATATGATGACTACACTGTGTGAGTGTTGGAATGCTGATACATGTACTTTTTGGTTCCCTGCTAGAGAGATTATTGTTACTTTCGAGGATGTGCATAATATACTTATATGTACATTATTATTCATTAGGTTGTATTATAAGATTAAAAGAGAGATAAATTCATATACTAGGCCTCAAGGTATTTTGTGTTTATACATGTGGGGACTCATTGTCGCAGGAGTAGTAATTATGTGTTATTATCTATTATTATTATAGTGTTTCACGATTGTAAAATCTTTTGGTAGTGTTACTATCTTCATTTATTTTTATTGATGGTAGTGGTGTATCCATTTCATATAGAATGGATGGTATTTTTTAGGACATAGAGGAGCACAGGATCATATACTCATGGGTTTGCACCATGATAGCCCACTTGTATCAATATTTATACTATTTTACTCAAGATTATGCAATGATGGGATTTGGTCATCAACATTATTGAATTATTGGGCTTATGATCACATTATAGTGGATATAATAGATGGTTTTACACATGTGGATTGGGTACATCCTTAGGTATTTATATAAATGTGCACTGACATAACTCTCATGTGATCGAGGATCATGATGCATTGTTGATGAGTGTTGGATCAAGTGATAGCTATATATGTTATTTGGAGACCATATAGGTCATTTAAGGATGACCTAAGGATGAGATGTAGGTTAGATGGATTTAGGTGAGTTGTTGGTTGCATGATCAATAGACCACATTTTTTATAGTTTTTAGTATGAGTGGGTGACACGATAGTTTGGTGTGGTCTAAGATGTGCCTACAACACCATAGGTGTTGAAGTTTCTTGGGGCCCAATAAGGCTAGGCAGTAAACCAAGACCCATAGCAATAGAGTTAGATCTAATTCTAATGATGGATCAAGATGTTATGATAGAGATACATGATGTACATGATGTTGGGGATATCAATGCCTTCATATTATGGTAGAGACAACATAGATGGTTATTATTTTTAGGAGATGGGGTCATTATGGAGGATGTACTAGATCTAGATCCCATTAGAGTAGTTGAGGATATGTTGTCATTATAGATTTATATGTTTGGTTTATTTAGCATTGGCTTATCTATTTAAATATTTAATGTATTGTGTTGGTGTGTGTAGGTGTTGGAAATAATGAGTACTAAGAGACCATAATTGAGGATAAATTACAAGAGCTTACACATCACATTCTTAATGATGTCATGGATGATGGTTAGTGGAGAGGAATATATGGGTTTTAGGCATCCATTACCACTTGTTTAATCAATTTAACATTACCACCACATCATATAAGTGGGTAGTAGTGGATAGATATGAGGCACATGCTGAGTTGCAGAGGTGAGATATGTCCCAACCCAATATTATGGGTGGGGTAGGTAGTAGGATCATGGATGATTATATTTGTGTCTAGTGTAATCAAATAGATTATGTGGTTGAAGTAGTGATGTTACAAGAGAGGGAGCATAGTCATAGAGCTCAGTCTGGGTTTAGGTCTAGAGGGGATGCAAGAGCACCAAGGTCTAGTGTATATGAGAGTGAGGGTAATGAGGTTGGTCCTAGTGATAAAAATCCTATTATTGATTTACTATGTATCATTATATGAAAAAAAATTGAGTTATATATACATGTACCTATTGATATATTGACATCATGTTATTTGGCATTTTGATTATGGCATTGTTTACTTGAGTAGATGTTTGATTATATTCATGACTTATGTGTTGATATGGAAATGTATTATGTGGCTAGATAATGGTAATTGAATATATATATATATATATATATATATATATATATATTAATATTTTTAGTTATTAGTATCAATGACATAGAAGTGTCATACTATGTGTGAGTATCGATCATGTGACTATGGCATGCACTATTTGAATCCTAATGGTAGAGTAAATAAATGACCATATTGTTTATGTTATGTAGGTGTAAAAGTAGACTCTAAAACTAATATTGCTTATGGTGTACTAGTGGTATCTATATTTGTAAACTCTATATAAAATATATTAATTAGTTTTTATACTGAATTTATGATTTGGTGTGCATTATGTATTGAAATTATCATAATTAGTTGTCATACTAAAATTTTTCTCTATTCTTTATGATCTCTACCAAATACCCTAATTGGTTATCATGTTGAAATTAATGGTTGAGCTATTTTCCATTTTTTTATCATGATGTTATAAGTAGGTTTATCTCTATGAAACGACTACCATCTCAGTTGAATCTTTGGTTCATGAGATCATGCATAAGTAAGTGTCCTAAAAACCATGTGTATCATATGATGAGTAAATAATGGATCCTTAAAAGGAATGTCTTAGAAAAACTCATTTGTTCAGGAATGTGATATAGATAATGTAGAGAAAAAGATCTTGATTCCCCCTATGTAATTTTTATAATGCCTCTATTGACATACTAGTCAATATGATCTTTGAGTACACAAAATTTATTATCCCAATGTCCATTGAATTGATGAAAATTACAATATGGTTTATTCCTTATTCTTTGCAAATGATGTGTTATATGATGATGATTATGAGGAAGTGTGAACATCCCCTATCTAATAATGTAAAAAATATATCATGAGGCCTATCTCTATCTAAAAATTGTATAGCCCCTTTATTGGTGTTATGTTATCTACTCACTATGGGAGATGCTCTGTGGAATGGCTCTTTACCTTTTTTTATTGTCTTGATTAGTTGGTAATGTTCCAATTTTTTATTAATAATAGGTGGATTAGGTTATTTTACCATATTATATGAATGTGATTGTGAGAGACCTAAATCAAAATATGCATCTAAATGTATCTCAACTAGTCCCAACTTCTTCTTTAATGTCATAGATGTGTAACATAGATACAAAAATTATTGGGATGTCCCATATAATAATTTATCCTTATGAGAGAAGATGAGGTCTCTTTAAAATGTGTATTATATCTCTAAATCTATCAATTGGTAGATCAACTATCACATACATGATTTAAATTGTAAGATGTAATCATTTACTATTTATGACTCACCCTAGTGTAGTGAAGGTAACCTATCATATGTGACTAGAGATCCCTTATTATATATATAATGTATGATAAATACTTCTTCTAAATCATCATATGTATGTAGTGCACCATTATGAAATGAATGATGGAACCAATATAATGCCTCACCCTTTAGATTCTGTAGAAATAACTATAAGAGATTTAATCTACTAGTGATATGTGTCATAGCCTTTCTATAAGATTTGAGGTGTAAGTATGGATATCCATGTCCATTGAACTTCAATAATGTTAGTATCAAAAATGGTTTTGATAATTTTGTATTGATGATTATGCACAGGGTAGGATTGCCATGGATAGCATTAGAATCAACCCAAGATTAGTATGCTTTACTTTCCAAATTGAGATGGTGTACTTGTTGTTGTAAACTACCCACTACATACATCAAGGATATTACCTCTTGTGAAGATATTAACATCATTAAAAGCTTCATTTTAACATTTAATCTTGTTTTTATTTTTATCTATTGGTACAATATTTCATGGGACATTATTAGAGATATTAAGCTGGATCATCGTAACCTTCGGAGGGGTGTTATCTTGGACTTGGTGAGAGTTAAATTATCTATCATCCCCATATAGATTAGAATGAGTAAAATGAGCTAATGTAGTAAGGAGGGGTGGAGAAGATTCATTGGTATCTCTTATTTTGTTAATTTGTAAAGAAGTATCACATGTTAATAGAATATAAGACACATTATTATCATGTGAATGTAAACTATGTAAACTATGAACATAAGTATAATTTTTCACATTTTTATATAAAGACATATTATTTATTGAATTAACATTTAATAAGAAATCAATTTTGACATAAAATATGTGTGAAATAGAGAGAGGACTAGACTTAATTTTTTTCACTAAAATCACAATAATTATTGTTATTCCAAGTTTCATTAAAAATAGAATTTATTTCACTTGTAGAGTTAAGGGAAAAAGAACTACTATTTTCATGCTCAATAAGAGAAAGAGTAAAATAATATTTCAACTTTTTTATACTATGAAACATATCATCATGTGTAGGTGGAATTCAATGTGTATCTTCACTAACTATGAGAGGAATGCACATGTTATAATTATTTTCAATAATGGATTCAAGGGTAGAAGAAGTATAAATTGTATTTTCATTTGGCACATTTTGGCATGTATGAGAAGGGTTAGATATATTTGAATTATCTATATTTTGTATGGCATCCATATGTTGAGATTGAAAGGTAAAATAAGGTGACAACGCAATATCATCTACTTTAGTTTGTAAACCTATAAAAGGTGTAATATTAGTTATACATGATTTTTTGAATTGAATTGAGAAAGGCGAATAAAGTGAATTTTCCTTTCCTATGTTAGAAACATCATGTGAAGAAATAATATTGATTTAGTTATGCAAATTAAATTGATTTTATTTCTCTTATATTAGTTCAATTAGAATAACAATGTAGAAAAAGTGGTATAAAAGATAGGATATTATTCAAACAAAGCACTACCTATAAGGGGATCTTTTGGCCTTATGTTGTTAAGTTTATTTTAAGAAGTGGGTGAAGAGAGAGGAGGAGGAGAAGATACATCTACTATATCCTCATTATCATGCTCATAGTAATTACCATATCCATCATTACAACAATAATCATCATCATTATTATAAATGAAATCATGCTTATTATTGTGTGGTAGTTTACAATTTTGAAATTTGGTCCATTCATTTTTATAATTATGCAAAAAGTTTAAAAATTGATCAACTAGGTGTGGGGGAAGAGGATCCCTAGAGGTCATTTTAAACTTACCACAAAAGAGAATGTAAAAAATGAATAATAATTAAATAATGGGTAGAAGATAATTCAACATAAATATATTTTAAAATATGCTAAATATTTAGCCCAAAGTATTGAAAATCAAAAATTGACTTGAAACCCTAAGGGGTAATATTTGGATGTGTGAAGACCTAGTATGTGGATATAGGGTTTGTAGACAAAATTTAGAATATGAAATTAATGAAAACCCTATAGAGGACCGCTATGGATCCATTAGGATGTGCAAAAATTAGGAAAAATTAGAATTTTATAAATTCTAGTTTACTCTACAATGCTAGAAAAGGTAAACCCTAGGAAAGGAATTAGGGTTGTTAAGAAATCTTCGAAGTAAGGTGGGTTCACCAAATTATTTAAATTTTAGGTGTTTACTAGTGTATATCATATATTTTTAAATGGGTTTAGTAAATAGGGTATATATATATATATATATATATATATATATATATATATTATAAATAGTTAATTTATTTTATTTTCCCTAAATAGTAAGAGTAAGGAGAAAATCCACTTATCTGGTGTAAATTGTGCATCACTAGATGATGATAATGTTGAAATAGGTTAGGAGAATAGTATAGAGTCCTTTCATTATAAAATTGGATTTCTAACTACCTTAGGATAATAGTGTAGTTAGTAGGACAATAATGCAGTATACTATTGGAAAATCCATCGTGATAATGTCCTTTTATGGGTAGGGGCCTTGAGGCTTATGGGGATGTTGCAGGGGGTCTTCTGGGTTCAATAGATATGATCAAGAGCTATCAATCATCATTTTGTATCAATATTTGGTTTTTTTCCTTAAAACCCCTAATGAATACATGCACACATGAAATAATAATGGAATCATATGCAAAAGAAAGAGGAAAAAGTGCTTGTGGGATATTATAATTATCTAATATATAACCCCTATTGTTTTGACCACTACCTACATTAACCCTAATGATAGGGGTATCAGATCTTATGTAGTTATCTCTTAGGGAATCTGTGTAATCAATGCAAATAGTATGCTAGAATGAATTTTACTTAGGCCTTTCTTTGATCAAGTGTGTAGACATATGTGTGATGTTGAGTAATATGTAAAGTGTTGAGCTATACTATTGAGTGATTTTTATGTAAATTTATGCCAAATTGGTAAGTTATATATGTATAATGCCTTGTGGGGATCTTTAAATAGAATGAACCTTAATTTGAATGTGAGATACTTTTTCATAGGCTGACATTATGAAAATATAGATAAAATTAGAAGAAAAGACACAAAGAAGGGTAAGGACCTAAAATAAGATAAAAATATGACTATTTGGATAATAATGATAAGGTGGACATTAGAATAGTGCACTGCTAACAAAGATCATGCTATTGTATTATATGCAAAAAAATTAGGTTGTGTTTGAAACAAATAAACCAAGGGCCATTGTGACTGGGATAGGTATGACATAAGACCACTATAGGTTTAAAAATATGGAATATAAGTCATAATAAGGATCAAAATACCAAAATGACCATGCCAACTAGACTCTCATTCATCATTAATAACATATTGTGAAAGAGCTACAAAAGACAATACTTTTGTTTGCTCAACCAATTTAGGGTGTGTACAACCATCAAAGGAGGAAAATTTATACATAATAAATTTCAAAGGGTAAGTATGCTTAAATACATTATTATAGAAAGGTTACATTACTAATATATTCTCCTCAAAAATAAACTCATGAGAATAAATTTGTAGCTTAAGAGTGTTGACTTGTCATTACAAATCTCCCATGGAAGTCATAATAGATAACATATCACAAGAAGAGCTTGAATATTTTGTTAAGGGATGTAAATTACCATGTAAATGGAACATAGGAATAATTAAATCCTTTTCACTATAGATTGGAGGATCATCACTTGATTATACAACATTTTTTAAAGGGGTATCCAAGGTTAGAGAGGTGAGTATATCATGTTGGATATCATGAAGGGTGGTACTATTTTGATTAAAAGGTTTTATGTTATTTCAAATCTCCTGAAATGCAACATGAGTACATGAGAAAACTTCATTTGTAAACATTTTTCTTTTGTATCATACAATGCAAAGGAGGGAAGAATACAACTTTCACTTGTGGTTTTATTATTTAAAGGAGGGAGAGAATATGCAAGGGTAGTTTTTATTTTATTTAACTTGCATGACTTGATCTTTGAAAAACATACATGAAATATACTTGGGACTTTACTTATGTTCCCAAACAATGCATGTTTTTAATCATTTCCTTATTATTTTCATATGCACTCTCATTTTTTTCTTCATGCAATATGATGGGAGACATAGGACATGCATGTTGTTCACCATAAATTAAAGGGGAAGAAAAAAATTGATTATTTTAATTTCAATCATCCACATAAAGCATAGAATTTTCAACATGAATATTACTTGGATAATAAGTCACACACTTGATTTTAACATTATTTTGATCATGATAGATAGAGGAGGAACAATCAATGTTTTAGGCATTTACATCATTGGAAAGGAAATGAGCACACTCATTTTTTAAAGTAGTTAAAGGATGTATGCATGCAACATTTTTATTTTCAATATTATGAAGGCTACCATTTTGCATGTCTATTAACTCTTCATTGTCATAAAATATAGGAATGGTAGAGGTTTCATAGATAATAGGGATATCATCACACTCATAAGCATAATAAAAAATGTCACTAACTTTCTCATTTATATTTTCATTTACATCATTGGTTATTTCATTATCATAGTTGTAAGAAAAAGAGGTTTTATCCTATTTTTGTTGTTCTATAATATCTTCATATGAAATACATTGATCATCATGTGGATTAAATAAATGATCATAATGAAGCTTCCATGCATGGACTTATATTAGTGACTCTGTAAGGATTATAATGATAAATAAAATTATGAAACACACAACCACTAGGGCCAAATACATGATGTAACTAAGCATTCCTAAGCTATTCTCATACAAGTAGGAGATAGAAAATTAGATCTAAAAATAACATACAATATCTAAAATGAAATTATTTTTAAGGAGAAAATCCTACATGAAAACTAGGGTTGTGGCTCAATAATAGAGGACAGGTTCACCAAATGTTTTATGGTTTTCGTGGATTTTCATCAAAAATACACAAATAGATAAACTATTTAAAAGGAATGGCAATATTCATTTTACATTAAAATTACATTCAATAATATAGATCTTTCCTAATTTAGCATTTTTAATAAATAAAAGTACAAGGAAACTAAGGGATAAGAGAGAGCATATCTCATTTGATATTATGGTCTGAGGTATGATATTGATCATGAATAGCCATAGGTTTACATCATAGGTTTTAACCTTGTTCATTTTTTATTTTGAATTTTTTCCCATTGGATGGTTGTGTAGAACATGGAAAATATCATTGACATATGTGTCTACCTTTGATACAAGTATCCAGTCAAAGATATGCACAAGAATGGATCCAAATTTTCACCAGGCTTGTACTATCACCTGTATAACTACCCTTTGCCTCAAATTATATTTGTTTATGCACCAGATTCATGAAATGAGAAAAACCCTTGTTATTTTTCATTACACCTCCTATAACATGGTAAAAATGGGTTAGCATGTGATTTGATCTAACCCTAGAAACCATATTTTTTGTTAAGTACTACCTACATAGCCATTAATCCAAAGAGAGCCTCAAACTAGTATGTAGTTCTCCCTCTTAGGTGTGTCTGTGTAATGTTAATTTTGAAACTATATGATATTTATCATATTAACCCTTATTACAAGTGATTCAAAAGTATTTGTGATATTTTGAATGCTTCAAATGTTCAATTCAGTATTGTAATGTAGTTTGATATCTTAAAATATATAGTAATTTCCAATTTTGTATTTTTTAATAATTTTATTAGGTATTATAATTGGACTATAGCCTTTGTATATATATGGACATATTTATTTTTAATTTAAGATATAGTGACAAGTAAAAATATAACAATAAGATGGGCAAAGAGGATTAAATAAATGATCAAAAAGTGAAAGATACAGAAAAGGACAAGAAGATAACCCTAGACACTTGCTTCGTAGTTGGACACTAGCATCAATGCTAGTGTCTAAAATAGATTCAAGTGTTTAGGGATAAAAACATATTTAAAATATGAAAATAAAGGTATGGATCCTTGGTCTACATTGGATGAAGAGTAATAAAGTAACATATAGTCCCAAAGGGTAGGGAAATCAAGTGAAATAAGATGGAACCGAAGAAGTCCAAAAGAGGCCACATTACTAGATATAATCCTCATTCAATAGATGTGTAAATTAAAATAGGATATAAAAACATGATTATAAATTGTGCTTGCACCAAATATAGGTGTCTACAGGTTACTCAAGCTCATATTATGGTAGATTTCTATGTTTTTTTTTGTTCCTACCTTTTTTTTAATGTTTAGTCAACTGAAGACTCAAAAATCTAACTTCATATCTCTTTTTCATAGTTTATCCATGTTTTTTGTGTTTTATTTTTTCAATTTCATTTATTTATTTTCAATTTGTTGTTTAAAATTGTCTTTACAACACCCTGATTTGATTCAATTCAATTTATCTAACTAGTGTTGATATTTCTATATTATTTCAAAATCAGATAAAATAATTGGGTTGGATTTTTTTTACCAAATAGGTCTTAAATTCAAAATCAAAACATCTATAAATACAAGGTTTCTCTAAGTCATAAAATATGGTTATGTTTACTTTCAGAAATATATTCAAAAAAAATTATGTTCGATCTATAGGTCTCTTGAAGCATTATTAAAGGTTTAATATTCATCTTCATACTTGAACCAAGGATAAAATAATATAAAGAGCATATAGAATTTCATTCACCATTCCAAACATACACGTTATTGGAAGAAATAAATTTTAGTTTGAACCTCTTTGAATTATTTTCAATGTAGTGTAACATGTAGTCTTTCAATAGGGATTGACCAAGGTTAGTCTAACTTAATCCCTTTCACCTAATTCTCCCCATTTGATTCCAATTTGATTTATGTGAAAGAAACTAGGTGTTTATAGTTTCAAGTATTTTGTGTGTTACTTGAGATTTGAAGATGCATCCATGAACATAATTAACACATGCGTAGATGGTGAAATAGTGATTTTAGGGTTACAATAAATTGAGACATGTTTGTTGTGAACAGACTTAGGTGACCTATGTCGTTATCTATATATTGCACTCTTATCCATATATATTTTCATATTATCCTTCTAGTCTATATTTTCCATGTTATTTGTTTATATCTTTGTTACCAATTTATCATAGTCAACTAAGATAAGTCCTAGGTCAACCTACTTGGGAGCACTACATTGATGTCCACTTATAACATACCTATCCATATTCATTTTCTAGTCATCTACCTGATAATGAACCTACATAGTCACCTATATTTATGGTTTTTATATTCAAAAAATAATAAATTTTAATAAAATATCATTGTTTAAGCTAAGTATATTCCTTCTTATTAAATTTTATAAAATATTTTTTTAACAATTGTAAAAATCAAAATAGTTAAATATTTTACATATCTATAATTATTATATCTATAGTTTGACACACATATATAAAATAAACACTTCTTATTTCATTTATTGTTTAATAAATAATAAGATAAAAAATATTGGTGAATTGAACATATTTACTTTTGAATATTATCTTCTTTGTTAATTTTTGTTCTAGGCTTTCAGTTGAATTTATAATTTCTAGCCATTAAAGATAAATCTAATCATCTTTTACTAATTTGATTTAGTGTCACCCTAACATTTCTCTATAACATTGAGGTTTAAAAATTCCTACTTACAAATATATCTTTGGTTTTTGTTGGTTTTCAATTATTTGTTCTCATTGTGTTTTAGAAGATGCATTCTAGTAGTTTTAAAACTCATACGAGATCTCATTTGAGTGAAGTGGTTTCAATTATATCCTAGTAATATCCAAATACTCAAGCCATTAGATAATGTTATATATGTATTTTAGTTTCCATGTACATCAACGTATATCAAAATCACCTATGATCTCACTTTCAACCTTAGGAAGCCTTGACTATATTTTTCTTGTACTACATTAGTAAGCATTTATCTCCAAGAAATTAATATTAACGTACATTATGATATGGGATAATAAAACTATGATAATGGTGGAATATTTAGTATTGTGTTCAATATTTATGATTGGGATCAATATATCTAAGATCCTTTAAAACAATACACCATGCCTAGTTGCACCCACTAATACATTAATCACCTAAAAGTGGTATTTGAATGTTAAGAGTGTTACTTGAGATAGCCAATTCCTAGATTAGCCCTAGACCTATCCTATATCCTTTATCACAAATTTCCATCCATTGTGCAGACCATAAACATATTTTATTAGCTAAAACATAGTCTTATAATAGCATTCCTAGATCCTAACCAAAAGTGCCTAGCAGTCTGCTAGTTGGACACTAGCACCACATTAAGGACATTAGACCCACATGACACTAGTGTCCCCAACTTGGAGCTAGTTTCCATTTCCCTAACATTCCCAAATAGATATATGTTCAAATGTGTGCCCCTCCTAAGGTTAGCTTAATTACATTTTATTATCTACACAAGTCGATGATCACTATAAATATAAGACTATTAGACATATATCCACTAATGGAAAATAAATGCAAAAAGCTTATTCAAATAAGAAACAAGTTGAGAAAAATTAAGGTAATTGATCCCTATCCTTTCCTACTTTTTCATACTACCATATACAACTTCCCTAAGACTCGATTTCAAATATTTATAATCTCAAACACACTCAAGGCATTCAAGAACACTCTAATTCTATCATTAAATTGCACTTGCACCAAGAACTAGGTGGGAGAACTACATTGGGCTTGATCCCTCCTTAGAGTATCAGTATGTAGGCAGCTCTTTTCACAATGGGGTGTTGATGATGTCCAGCCTATCTTACTAATGAACACACATTTTTAGCTCATGCCATACTTGAAAGGAAGATTAGAGTTTTCACACTACATCAAATATTCTAGGCACAAAATATATTTTCACATTTTGTGCATGTGGGAATAGAACCTAGGAACATAGGCTTTGGAGTACCCAAAATTTAGGAATAGTCCTACATAAAGGACACTAACACCATTTTTACGACACTAGAGCCACATGGCACTATTTTCCAAGTGTGGCACTAATATCTAGGGAAGGATCTGACTCAGGGATCCTATAGATGACATAAATTTTTTTAAACCAATTTTTAGTAGTCAGATATTTTGTGATAGGCATTTTTTAGATAAGTCTATATTTGCACATATTTATTACTATTTTTAGAAATTCAAAATGAGTCAAATTCTATAAAAAATTAGTGTTTATTATATTGCATATTATTTCAATAATTTATACAACTCAATCCTTTAATCTAACATAGGATTTACATCTAGTTAAACTTTAAAAGCTTAAAACACTTGGTGAATCTGACTTACTTCGAATATTGCTTAAAACCCTAATTTACATTCTCCAAATTTTTGTTACTAAATTAAGGATGAAAACTTATATTTTTATAATTTTTTGTCATAACCTAGCTCATTAAATCGAATCTCACATTAGGGTTTCATTTATTTAATTATAATTTAAATATTTTCAAAATAACACTAATTCACACAAACCTTAACCCTAGACACACTTAGGGTTTGTATCTTTTTTATATGTATACTTAGATTTCATATCCATATATCTTCTTATTTGTATTTCATACAATCATGATCATGATGATAGAAGAAATTAATCACTTTTTTTTGCAAATTTTAATACTTTTATTTACATGTGTGTTTCCTTTAATTTGGAATGAACTCAAAAAAGACATAAACACATGTATAGATGATGTTTTATATCAATTTAAATATATGGCATATATCATAGCATGTTATTTTTCTCCTATGTGGAATTCCATTAAGTAAACCCATACAAAGATAGAGGATTTAACACATAAGCTAACAATAATGTTTCAATTTTTAATATCATATCTTATGCACAAGAAAGACTCTCCTTCTCCTCATCTTCCTAAGGATGATAGTTACTTTCCTTCTAATTAGGTCCATGCTATCATTCCTCCATGAGATGAATCAGTGTATACCAATGTCATTATTCCCCATACTCAACATATTCACACCTCTTTCCTATAAGGTGTGTGCCTGCATGTTCAATTAGAAAAAACTAGGGTTTGCACTTGTGAGACTCTATGTGATAAAATTCTCATTATGAGAAACATAATTTTAGGTTTAAAAAAATAGAATAAACTATTACATGAAAAGATTAAAACATTGGAAAATCAATTTACAAGATAAAGGCCTCCATGGCACAATAGTGTAAATCATGTATATGCATCTTCACCTAGTCAAATTATGGAAAATAAAGTTACATATCCAAATCATAAATCATAACAGATTACATCAATAAATAGTGACTAAAAAACATTCAAAGGTCAAATAAGAGTTCAAAAAAGGTATTAAGGGAAATGATTAATGTTAAGTTGATCAACTTACCCCATCTACACCTAATGAGGAGATCCATATATTTGTGTACATATCATAGAATGCATGGGCACCACATCGATTCATGTTTAGTATTGAAAAGGAAAATACAACAGATAATCAATATAGATGACTCATATAGTGACACTTCATCCAAACAACATACAATGACATATTTATAAATTCAAAAAGGGTCAAATTTAGAAATAGTAAAAAAGTCAAATTAATATGCCAAAGCACAATTTAGAAAAGTCAAATCCACATTATGAGGCAATTCCCTCTAGCATTATAGGTTATTATGATTTTGATGATGAATAATACTTAGATTCCTACTACAACAACATTCAACTACAACACAACATTCACAATACATGAGAGATTACTGTTTTAATTTTTGACACAGGCCACAATGATAATGAGTCTCCCATGAGACTCATCAGTCAATATGGTTCCTACCCTCTTGTATATAGTTTCTTCTTTCTCAATCCTTGTATATAGTTTATTTTCATTTGTTTGTACATAGATTACATTCAGAAAATACAAAAATAATATAACATGTAAAATATAAAAACATTCAAATATTACTCAAAAAACACAAAATTTACATATTTTATGCATTGTTATGTTTACATTTATCCTACTTGATAGATATTACATATGTTAGTTATCTTAGTATAGTAATTTTTATCATACATATATGCTTTAATTTTTTATTTTTGAGTGCTTACAAATTACATACAAGAATCCATTCCACTACACTAATCGAGAATTTCTATATCTACCAACTGCGATCATATACACTGATCCAAGTTTATTCATTTGATACATCTACCTACAAGGGGGCATCTCATACATAGTTTATATTGTCAGGTTATATCCTTACATTCTATACATTCCAGTTTATGTATTGATATATCTTGATATTGATCATTGTTATTCACTACTCAAATTTTTTATTGACTATCATTAGTTTAGACTTAATATATTTACATCCTATCATTTACATAGATTTTTACTACATTCATACATACTTTCATTTCTAAATTTCCTAATTTAGACTTGACTATATTTCCTATGTTCTTATATTTGAGGGCATTTGAATATGTCATTGCTCTTTGGCTCTACACCACTTCTATTCATATATGCCTTGGACATATGCCTATGTCCCTTATGTGTGATTTCTTAATTGTGTATGTAGACATTTTAACATGTCCTTCTATGTGGCTCTAATAAAACTTTCTTTACTTGTGTATGTGGATATTTGAACATGTCCTTGTATGTCTTCTATTCTCATATTTAGTGACATGTTCCCATGTCCTTTTTATTATGGTCCCTTGGCCTGTTTTGTGTGCTTCATGTGTTTTTTATGTATGATTTATTGTATGCATCATGGACATGACACTTTTATTTTCTTGTTACACACACCAATTTTTGATACCATGAGGGATCTCATGCATCCACCCATCCTACTTGGGTGTCACGGTGGACATCATGCCCCATCCACCTAAGTAGATAATCATATTTTCTATTATACACATTTATTACATCTATCTTTACACCCTTTTACAATGCTAGATTAAAACATACATATTATATACTCATTCTCATATTTATTTGCATTATGATGTTATGTTTGTACATTATATTAGAATATCATGTAGTTATTATATATGCCCAACTAACACATTTTGAAAAGCTATTTATTTTGAGGACATTTATTACATGGATTCCACAAATACCCTCAAAAGAGGGGGATTTACAGGGGTTTGTCACAAAGATCAGGCTCCTACATTAATATTCATAAATCATTTTTAGCACACAGGCTCAATTTTATAAATTAGACATAGGTTAGACATAGGAAAAATAAGGACTTAGAAAGTAGTTCATTTCACCCAGATTTTAAACTAGATAAACATTAGCACCCATATTGGGACACTAGTGCCACTGGGTGATATTGTCCACTACATGAGACTACTATCCACTATCCCCAACTTTAGGGTAGTCCATATTAGCCATAACAATACATCAGGTATAATATATATTTGCATAGATAGAATCACACATTTGATAGTTATGCTCAAATAAACTCACTTTAGCTCAGATTCATACTAGTTACTCAAATTTAGGTCATCATGCATGGCATGATCACTCCTACATTCAGTTTGGATACATGGACTCAATTATTACATACTTAATCTAGAATCAATATACTCAGATATTAGATTGGGGGCATGTGTGTGACACATAGTCTCCATATACTCAGTTACACACAAGTTGATCAGATGGAATGGTAAACTCCATGTCATTATCTATGTTGTATACACTTGTTATCATATTCTAGTTTTTCACCAGTTTTATGCCTTAATCTATCTATAGTGGTTAGCATTCTCGAATGGTTGAGAGATGCCTAATGTACTTGAGTTGCCACAGATCTGACACACATAGTTAGATATATCCAATTAGATACTTTTAGTACTTTGAAAAGTTTAGTTTTAGATGTATCTAATTCACACAAGTGGGCAACGATGGTGTCATATCCTACTTGATTTTTTGATCCACCCACATAAGAGGGTTAGATACACTTACATTATTATCCAAGTCATTCACAAATCATGATTCACCAAGTAGGGATAGGCAATAATGGGGTCAAAACTATATTGCATTCTTAAGCCACCCACATATGAGGATTGAGTAAGTTATCAACTCCATCTAAGTTATTCAATGATTTGATCATATGTACACTCACTCACACACACACACACTAGTTATCACCAAGTTCATACATTAGATCACATACCCAACAAGGTATATTCATTCTTTTCCTATTTCCTATCTCTTTACTCAGTTTTACTCACTTACTTTATTCAACATAGTATTTGGATTTTGATAATCTCTTAAGTAAGGATGGATTTTTACATGTTTCATTATAGGTCATTGTTTTGGATCATGTTTCACATATGTAGAACCAACTTCACATACTTAGACTTAGCTACATGGGATTCACTTCCTAGGTAAGTCTAAGTGCACTTATTTTTATTTTATACTAGTCATATCACTTTGTTTCATTTCTAGCATAAAGGAGGGGCAAATGTAATCACCTAAAATTGGTATGGATGCTAAGAGTGTTGCTTGAGATAACTTATTCCTAGATTATCCCTAGACCTTTCCTAAAGCCTTTATCACACTTTTACATCCATTATATAGCCCACAAACATCTTCTATCAGCTAAACCACAGCCTCAAAACAACATTCCTTGCTCTAACCCATTGTGCCTAGCAGTCTGCTAGCAAGACACTAGGGGAACATTAAAGACACTAGAGTTATATCATGTCAGTGTCTCCAACTTGGTGCTAGTGTCCCTTTCCCTACTCTCCCAAATGGATTTATTTTTAAATATGTGCTCTTCCTAAGGTCAACCTAAGTAAATTTTATTATCTGCATAAGCCACAGATCATTATAAATACTAGACTATTAGAACTATATCCACTAGATGAAAATAGATGCAAAAAACCTTCAAATAAGAACCAAGTTGAGAAAAATTAAGGTAATTAATCCTTATTCTTCCCTACTTGTGTATACTACCATCTACATCTACCCTAAGCCTAGAATTTAAATATTTTCAATCTCAAGTGTACTCAAGACATTCAAGACCACTCTTGTTCTAGCATTCACTTGTACTTGCACCAAACACTACTTGGGAAAACTACATCAAGCTTGATCCCTCATTGGAGTATTGGTATGTAGGTAACTCTTTTCACAACTAAGTGTTGAGGATGTCCAACATATCCTAATAATGAACATATATTTTCAGTTAATGCCATACTTGAAAGGAGGATTAGGGTTTACACACTAAATCATATATTCCATGCATAAAATAGAGTTTCAAACTTCATGCATGCAGGGGTATAACCCAAGAACACATGCTTTGGTACACCCAAGATTTAGTAATAGTCCTACATATAGGATACTAACATCATTTTCAAGACACTAGAGCCATATGGTACTACTTTCTAAGTGTGGCAATACTATCTAGGGAAGGATCTAACTCAGGGATCCTATAGATGACACTCAAATCTATTTATAACCCAATTTTTAGAACTTAGATCTTCCATGATAGGTGTTTTATAGATAAGTCTCTATTTTCACATATTTATAACTATTTTTAGAAAATCAAAGCAGGTCAAATTCTATAACAATTCGGTGGTTATTTATTGCATATTATTTCACTAATTTAGACAACTTAGCCTTTTAATCTAACATAAGATTTACACCTAGTAAATCCTAAAAGTTTAAAACAAATACCTTTGCTTTTTACTATATGGTTGATTGTCTATTAGAATTTATCTTAATGTGTTATCATATTTTATATATTATGGGTTAACAAATCTAAAAATGGATTCTTAATATGTGTAAAAGACTTTATAAAATATAATGTAATATCTAAAGAGTAGTATCAAATACAAGTACCACAAGTAGTTAATAAAGAAATATTTATAGAGCTATAGACATAATATCAAAAGACACATATAGATATACCCAAAATGGTGCATGAATTTTTATTTATGTCTAGATGAGCCATTCATTCTATATTTTACAATAAAATTTTATACATACAAATATCACAAATGTAAATAACCTATCCATTACCAAATATCAAAATACCACATGAATTATTCTATCAAATCTCAAGTACATATACAATATCAAATTGCCAAAATTTACTCTGTAGACCATATATAAAGAACATATAAAAGATTAAATATTCCATAGAAGTCTAAAATAAGATAAATTAAACCAAATCCTTATCCATATATATATATATAAAATTATAAGTATAACATCATAGACTAACCACTTTATAATGGGCTTATTGCCCTATCCATTTCCACCTCCCTCCACTAAAAATAGACTAATATGAAACTCCACTATCACCCACCCATGATCTCAATGATGATCTATTACTCTATTCCCAATCATTATATATGGCCACTCACACCTATAGTTCCATATGCTCATGCTATAATTAGACATACTCAAACAAATTCTAGCTTGGATCTACTGGTACAACTGGAAGCAAAAAAAATTGCCTATGAGCTCTGCATGCAACTAATCATACTCAATAATAAGTGAACTATGCTCAGCTACCACATCCTCACACATCATTTATGCCACAACATAGGTTATTTTTACTATCACAACATTATCAAATAAGGGATATTTATCTCATGCAATGTCTATGACTCACTCTAGCAACCCACTAGAGACTACCTCACTAGACATTTTTCATGTGATAACCTAGATGGATGTCTCAATAATTAATTTCCAATAATCATCACCACTATAAGAAATAAAATTAATAAGTCAAATCAATATCAACATTATCTAAAATCAATAAAATGCTATAAAAAAGTTATATGTAACTCTAAAATATACATAAACTTACAAGTAAAACATGAGAAGCAGAAGTTGTTCCACTATATGCCACAGGAACATCCACAACTATAAAAAAAATTGGTCACATATGGGCCGAATACCATCATGTATAAGTAGGGGTAAAACCTACATCATCCATGTCAGGTGTCTAAATAAATGGGTCCAAATGGGGTAAGTGGATGGGAGATAGGTTTTCAAGATTAGGATGGCCCATATCACCCTCTTGCTTAGTAGTCCTAATAATATATCTTCATTCATATTCATAAGAGGTGCATCTTGTGTAGTGTCTAACTACTGGGTAACATGCTCAAACTAAAACTACTAATAGATATTTTTGCATTGTTCATGAAACCAAAAACTAACTCGAATGCATCTCAACTCATCCCCATCCTCCATTCATCCACCAAACCCCCTATAAGTTTGATAGATAATATCACCAATAAATAAATAATCTAATATAAGATAACACTCCTTCATCTTATCCCTCATAACCTTGGCCATACCCACCCATCTTTATACATATATTTTTGGATATTCCCATTAAACACAAAGTGTCCCCATAGACTATAAAATGGAAATATGCTCATAGGATTAGTAATGAAGAAGTGTAGTTTAACCTAACCAACCACCAAAACCCTCTTAGGTGAATTTTTGAATGTCCTCATACATGTGGGAAAGCAGGTGTGGCTCCAAGAATATCTAATCCTATGTTGTTATATATCATGGACAAAATATATACATCTAATAAGAAATAGAAATCCCACCACTGTCGACTACAATAAAGTAAAAATGAATTTATATAAGCATGGAACATTCATGAACATTATCTCAGATAATGAAATATTATTGTCTTTAGAGGATTATTTTTTTCCCATGCATAACTTGTCACATAAAAATGGATCTAGAAAATATAAGTTGACATGCCAACACCCTGTAGTGTCACCCATTCAAAAATTAATAATCAAATAATGCATCACACATCCTCTAATGTAATAATCATCTCCCTTTTATGGATTCAAAGCATATGCATATCTAAATCCCATATCTCTTCTAGAGTCAACATTATGTACATATCATATGAAACCACCCAACATGCCCAAGGCTAGTTGCATCTAGTGTCATTCTCTCATTAACAAGTAACATTAGAGGTCACACAATCCTCATCATATTCTCATGGTGGAACTATCTTGCTCACATATCCCCATGAAACTATATGTTGACAAAACTTAACATCCACAAACCCATATAAAAATCTAGTCAATTTCATGTAAAGCATAAAAAATTTAACAAAAAAATCAATTATCCTATGGACATGACTAAAATACTCACAATAGGTCCAATCCCACCTATACATCTACGGATGAGTTTGTGGAAAACTAAATATATCCACATATGATTATGTGTTGGCATAGGAAAAATCTAGTAGCCCTTTGATAGGACTGACCTAGAGAGAACATGATGGCATAACTTCCAAAAATAATTAAAACTACATAAAAATGCATAATTTTTCAAATTTCACCAAGGCCAAAATAAAAATTTCAATAATTTGGTCAGGTACGGTGCATCCTCCACCTACAATTTGGCCACCACCTATTTGAACCAAGTCAATCTTAGTAATATTTTTTGCAATATGATTTCTATCTTAGAGCTTAAAATTGTATAGTTTCAATGTGCAAATGAAATGTATATTTTTTAAAACATTTTATTTATATGAGTTGATTTTTCTTTTTCAACAATTTTATTTATTTTTTAATAATCTTTACAAATTTGTGGATGTAATATATCAAGAGAAACATATCAAAATCACTCCATGTGAATTGTTTTGAAACACATACAATATATTTTTATGCATAGTGTTATCTTTCTCATGCTAATCAACCTTTTTACAAATGCTCAATTTTACACTTATTGCTTATATGCAATATCTCTTGCATATTTATTAACCTTGAACCAAATATTTTGTGAAATACAATCAATTATCATACTATAATCAAAACACTCAATCAACACAATAAATTCAAGCAATATTTAAGTAATGTCGATTTCAAAACTCATAATCTATTATTTCAATATGATGCACTTGATTCTCTCACACCTCACATTGAAAGTGGGGCATCCATTAGGGCTATTACATAATATATCTTGACGCACCATACTGAATTTAGAATGGTTTAAATTGGTCACATTCTATTTAGATATGTGACAAATTCAAGAATATACATAGTAATACTACAGGCACATGACATACATGTGAATTCAAAAATTATATCAAATAGTGCAAGAGCAACAAAATATAGGTTTTCAAATATTCAAAAAGTTTAAGCAATCAAGCACATAATATATATTAGCACACTAATATATATTCTTAGGGTATATGACATACATATGCAATCCCTTCTCAAGGACTCAAAACATATAATCATACACACTTCAATGCATATGTGTGGGCATGTATAAGATAACATAGGGACAAATTTATAGTTTGCAAGCACAATTAAAATTGAGCATATATGTTCTTAAAATTTTATAATTTTGGCACATATTCATAAGGTATGTGATACTCATTTTGTTCTCATGCTTAATCAAATATGCAAAAATCAAATATCCAAAAAATCCAAAGTCTAAAATTTCAAAGAGAAAAACATTCAAATATCAAAATATTCAACTTTGAAAGGTAGAAAATTATTTTCAAATCAAATTATATGAGCAATGTGGTCATGATGGGGGCATGAATGTTATTAATTCCCTTTCAATCATGAAAATTAAAATTTAGGTCTATTTATAGTGTTGTGACTTGAATATGTGTGGGTGATGTATGCTTGAGTCTAGTGACACTCAATGGCCTTGGCATTAATTCTAACAAACCTTGCATTATTCCACATTTTTGAGTTTAATACATTAGGTACTATTTCTAATTTTTAAGCATCGAAATAATGCATCTATTGAACTTAATGGCTTGATTATTTATATCTAAAAGTTGAGACTTGATCACACTCAACTCTTTAAACAGTTCAACATAAGAAACTACATTCTCTAAGTATTTCAACAAGGTGGTATGTCTTATTTAGTCTCTTATCATGTTAGTATGGTTATGGGAATGGTAACACTTGATCAAATGTTTATCCTCCCTTTAATGCTTGATGGATTGTTGTTTTCCTTGGCTAGGAAATGAATGTGACCAAAAACACCCTCTCCACTTGGTTTAGCACAAGTGCTCTCAACATGTGACATAATATGATAGGCATACAAATGTACTCTCTCTTTGATCTTTACCTTTCATAATTTTAGATCTAGACTTTTAGCTTTCATATATCCATTACATTAATTATTCCAAGTGTAATTGTAGATCCTAGCTTAATGAAGTTGGCATAATCAAACATCTTTTACCAGAAAAGACAAAGTGTGTTATACACACTCACAATTTAATTATTTCCTTTAATATAGAAATTTTATTACTAGAGTAAAGGGGTGTAAATGTAGACACCCAAATTAAGAACAAGCTCATCCTTTAATGTCATTTATTGTATTTTTTTTATGCATGAACTATTGATGGTGAACGAGTTATCTATTGACACATTATACTTAAGTCTATTCTTTGTTATGATCTACAAACTTGAATATTGATTATTTACCTTGTCATTTTGTCTATGGGATCCCTAGTCATGATCCTTTGTCCTTCTAGAGAATTCTGTAGTAACTAGACAGGTTTGGCATGTGGCCTTGACTATTTAATATGGACTTATACACGTATAATTTTTAGAACTTCTTTCATGGCACATTTTATTTTATATTTGTTTTTATCTATTGGGTCTTATCTTGGACCATCTTTTGTATGCCAATAGGTCCCAAATCCAAAATCAAAACATCTATAAGGCTTCTCTAAAGCGTAAAGGACAATTTTTTTCTCTCTCTAAAAGTTATTCAAAGGTTTTCATGTTCTATCTATAGGTCTATTGAATCAATATTCAAGGTTGAATCTTCATTTGCACACTTGTGCTAAGGGTAAAATATGAGAAAGAGCATCTAGACTTGCATTCACCATTCCACAAACACATAAGTGGGAGAACTACATTTGAGTTTGAGCCCTCTTCAAAGTATTGGGAATATAGTGAAATGTTCGGTCTTTCAACGAGATTGACCAAAGTCAGTCCAATTAAAACCTTTTCGCCCAATCCTCCCTACCCCCTACACATTTGACTATAATTTCAAATAAGCATTTTGTGTAGTATTTCAAATTTAAGGATGCATCCGTGACCATAATTAATGCATGCATAGATGGTGAAATAATCAGTTTCAAGTTACAGTGAACCAAGTCAAGTCTGTGGTCAACAGAGTTAAGTGCACTACAACATTGTGTGCCTATTACACTCCCATTTAGAGATATTTTTTGCATCTACTAAATTAATTTATCTTCTACAAATTCCTACTTTCTCTTTAAATATTTTATCACAATCAACTTAAAAAAATTGTTGTCAATAAACTCAACCACAATACAACCCTCTTCACTTATAATAGACCTATCCAAATTCTATTTCTAATCACATACCTAATACTTAACTTAAGCATTCACCTCTCCTCCTATTTTTTATAATCAAACAGTGAAAACAATCAATAGATATCATTCAACATGTATTACTATGCAAACTAAATATATTCCTTTTTAGTGCCTTTCCCAAAATAACAATTGTCTATATTTAATAGTTGGTCCGCTTCATTTTTTAATTTCGATTCTCCTAAACTTACTCAACGGTCTCCTCTACTACTCTTTTGTCCCTATTGACAACGCACAAGTCCTTGCTCGCTTATGTTTAGTTTTTAATTGTACCCAAAATGATGAATCCAGAAGAGTTTCATTCCCATTTTCCGTTAATGGGATTTGACGTCAAAGTAGGAATTATTGGAATAGGCCCACTCATGTGTACGAAGGAATACTAAGGCTTTCTTTACCGCTAAAAATCTTCGTTAATCCGCTTTTAATAAGCAGGGAGAAAATATCATGAAAGGAAACAGTGCCAAGAATGAGGGGTGGCTTTGGCATAATCTTTCATCAAAGTAGACGACAGAAAGAGCAAAACTAGGCCCGGAATTCCACGAGAATTCCAATTGGGGAATAAAGAATTAAAGCAAAAGATAATATGAAATGATTGCAGGGACAGCATAGGCTAAACTGAAATTGTGACATCGATTATATAAATGGGACGCATTTTTTTCTAGTGTCCATCGGTGGCGTTTGCTACAACAAAATCTTCCGGAGGCTGAGTTCGAATAAGGTACGATTTACATAATTTTTATTCATAATCCATCAAACATTTTATTACAGAAGAATAGGTTTGAAATGGTTAAATACTAAATAAAATTGTATTGAAATATTTACTTTCAACCTGTTTAAGTGAAAAGTAGACGTTTTAAATGCATCGGTTTTTAAAAAATCATGGTTTTCATGGCGCACGATAATATCTTATGAATTTGTTTCAAGAAATATCTTATTGATTGGATTTATGTAATATAATTTTATTTTATTTTTTGTTTGGATCCAATGAGTTCACAGCACATTCGAATGCTTGGTATAGTCTTGGATCGATTAAAAGAATCTTCTGATTTGTAATGTTTTATGTCGGAACGTAATCAGCACATTCAAATGTTTGTTTCTAAGTCCAAACTACCTGAAAACATGTCGTTGTTGAGCATAGGCAGCAAATTTGCCCGTCGCTGATTAAGCTCCCCTCTCCCCTCTCGTTCGTTAGTAGTTATAAGTATATCATTTTAGGCTATTCGCAATCTGAAATTTCTTTCTAAGCTTGTAATGTCCATAGTTTATTCATAATTTTACACTAGTTGTTCAAGCCGTTATATTTATGTTTTATATAGTATTTCTTTTGTTGGCTCTAAACATCAACTTTTTATACAGGGCAGGATCTATGAATTTTTTGATGAAGTTTTTTTAATTCAGCTCTGTGTTTAATTTCAAATGCATCGATCTCCTCTCCAACAACATCCAAAAAAATGTTTTTGGGATTTCGTCCATCAATGGAAACATCCGATAGTTTTTCGGATTGAAATCGGTCCATAGCATGCCTATAATAGATAAGGATGGATTCAATTCCGGTCAGTTCTGGTTATCATCTTTTAACCAATTCGAAGTTGTTGGATGTATAAATATATTTGACTTGTTTTCTCTACAAAAGGAGAGTTACACAAATTGTTTAATAGTAGTTTTCTTTGTATTTTAAATTATTATTTATTAAATAATTTGACAATTCAAGAATGTATCGAGTAAATTATTTATTAAAAATATGTTTCATTTTTATTATTTCATATGTGAGATTAAGTGGATTTTATTTTTATAGCTTATAAATTTTTAATTTGACTTTTGATTTTTCTTTTAAATTTTATGTTTGGTTCATTATTTTATTTAAAGATATTTTAATTTAAATAATATATTTTTATTTTATTTAAAATATTTACGTGAAACATATAATTTAAATAAATGTTTATAAAATAATTTGGCAATTCATGTATATGTTTAATATATATATTATATAGTTATAAATATGTTTTATTTATTGGTTTTTATGTATAATTATAGGTTTTTATTTATATATTTTATAATTTTTTGATATAAATATTACTGATATTTTTTGATTTTGAGTTTCATTTAGTATATCAGTTAAAGTGATTCTAATTTAATAATATATTTTATTTCATTAAATAATTTTTTTAGTTGTCTAGAAAATATATTCTTTCAATCATTGTTTTTTAAATAATTTGACATTTCACTTAATACATATAAAAACTCTTAAAAAATTATAATAAGTTTACAAATCTTATTACTAAATAATTTAAAATAAAAAATATCATTAAATTAGATTAATATATAAATTAAATTTTAATAATCAAAACAACAATTTTAAAATAATTATATAATATTCAAAAACAATTAATCCAGTTTTTTTTTTAAATATTATTATATTTATAAAAAATTACTTAATCTACTTATTTTATTAAAATTAAAAAGTAAATAAAAACTGTGCCAACGCAGGTACTATTATATTATATTAAGTTAAATTAATTAAATATATATATAAAAAAAGTGAGTTGATATCATTTTCTATTGAGAATTAACATCATTATTTAATCTCTGAGTGTACAGATCTTTTATATAGAAATTCTAATTGCTTTGTCTAGTCTATATGCTTTATTAAAATTCAATCCATATCATATTCCAAATATCAAATATGTTTTCTGAAGGCTTAGGCAAGGCAAGGCAACATTGGTAGCTATATGGAAAAATAAATGAAAAACTAAAACAGAGGAGCTGACTCTTGAATGTTACATCTAACGGTGTTGGACTTAATTTTCATATCTCAGGCAAACAGATGAGGGCAAATCCGAGAAGGCACTCTGAGGGCTGCAGAGTTTCTGAATTTTAACACCGCGAGGGTAGCTCAACAATGGCGGAAGTGAAGTCGATGATTGACAAAGAAAGTGAATCGGCATGGCTGGAAGAAGTGACTCATCGGTACAAAGATGCAACCTGGAGTCGAAAAATGACAAGGGAGTCTTTCGGCACTGTTTCCATTTACAGGATTCCAAGTTATCTGAGGGAATTACATCCCAAATCCTACATACCTCGTGTTGTGACCCTCGGCCTTTTTCATCATCAACCCACCAACCCACTGTCTGAAATGGACCGTCGCAAAGTGGACGCCGTTCTGAGAATGCGGGACAGGTTGCCCTCAGAAAAGCAAAACTCCCTAGTCGATGTGCTCAAAGACTCCGTCTCTCAAATCACGAGGTGCTACGAAGATGAAACCGACGCCGACGACGACACCATTGTTTGGACTTGCCTTCTGGATGGCTGCTTTATTCTTGAGATTCTGAGAGTTCTAACCCGGCAGCAGGAGGAAAAGAATCCCCGCGAACGTCCTTCCTCTGGTGCCAATGTAGAGGAGAATTCTGATCCTATTTATAATAGAAACAGAGTCAAATCCTGCCAATTTGATATACTGGGTGATTTTTTCATGATGGAAAATCAGCTCCCCATAGTGGTTCTGGTGAAGCTGCTGCAATTGGAGATGGATGGACCCCGAAGTGCGGAGAAAGAACTGTACAGAATGGTTTGTGAAATAGCCTGCATAATTCACCCTTTCCTCCCCAAGGGATTTCCTCAAAATGAAAAACCGGAGTGGAGAGATGAAAAAGACGGAGATCTGGAGAAATACAAACACATGCTAGGATTGTTCCAAAGCTTTGTCAGTGAAGAATACTTAGCTCCGCGCCCCGAGGCTATTCCCCAACAAGCTGTTGAAAAAGATTCTTCTCATTATTGCCTTGTAATAAACAAATGTATGTGCAGGGACGGAGAACAAGAACGGCAACAGCAACAGCAACAGCAACAGCAGCAGCAGCAACAGCAACAGCAAGAAGAGGATCCTCAAAGACCTGACGATAAACGTCTCAACACATTTATAAAGGCTTCGGCTTCGGAGCTGTACAATTCGGGTATGAAGTTCAAGCCTTACTATGGAGTCCCGTCTAAGGAAAAAATTACGTTTGATAGAAACAAGAGGACTCTTTCACTGCCCGCAGTTTTTATTACAGATAGTTCAGAGATGATCTTCAGGAATCTAATGGCCATGGAGGTGTGCCGGCCAGAAAGTGTGAAAAAAGTTTCATATTATGTGTTGCTGATGAATACCCTGGTGGAAGGAGAAGGAGATGTGGCGGTGTTGAGGAGGGCAGGTGTTATTCAGAGCTCCATGGGAACTGATGATGAAGTCACCGATCTCTTCAACGGGCTGTGCAAGGGACTCAATTTGCAGGACGTGGAGGAGGATCCATTTGTGAAAGTCAAAATTGGTCTCAACGATTGGTATAAGAACCGTAGCATGGTTCAAATTAAACAGTTTTTGCAGAGTCATCCCAGGCTTATGAAGAACTTCGCTATGTTTTGGGCACTCGTACTTGTCATAGCGTCTGCAGTGCCCACCCTTTTCCCAATTTTCAAAAAATTTATAGAGAGTCAAAGTGGATCTTGAAACAAAACCCAACCTTACCAACATGAGTTATTGCTTCAACAAATAAGTGGTGTATTTACGTTTGAAAAATGTCAACGATACTTATCATTGGTTAAATTGGAATGGACATTTTAAGTTGAGGGCCTAAATTTGATCGTCCTATGATTCTATTATTATAGTCTTAAATATTTTAATTTAAAAAATATATATATATATAAAATAAAATTTAGAATAATTTATTAAAGATTATAATAAATATATTATTTTTTTACTGTTTTTTATATTAATATATATTTTATGTATATTGAAAGATAATTTTAAATAAATAATTGTCAAATTTAGGACTTCCTCAAGTTGCTATGGGAGACTTACTATCATTTTTTATTTGGTGTTTGGAGGGAGACTAAGTTTCGATAGGTTTCGTTAGGGAGCAAGCATTCTTATACAATATATTTTTCACACTTTCTTTAGTATTAAGTCTTTTAAGAGGTTAAATATTTGCAGTGTTATGAATTGTATATATCTAGGGTATAGCCGATATGTCTTTTATAAAAGCTCACACATCATTGTAGTATTGAAAATGAACTACATCACACAACATGAAGCATACAAAAATTACTTTTAATTAAACAATAACATATATATTGAAATAGAAAGGGAGAAAGATTGTATGTTTTTTATACATTTTTATAAATCTATCGTAGTAATTTGAAACTTGAAATGTAAAAGGTCAAACTATTGAAATAGTGACCTATAAATCTTGGAAAAATCTAAGAAGGTTCCTACAAATATTTATAAGTTCCTGGTTAGGTTCTTATGTTCTTGGTCAAGTATGCACAATCTTGGTATGACATGTAAGGTCCTAACATGTCCTCAAAAATGAACTTTTTTTTTTTTTTTTTTTCTTGAATTGTCCATTGTGTCTTCATTTTTTTTCCTTAATAGCACTTCACCATATGTATATCTATAATGAACCAAATCTACTTGACCCAAAGTGTTGAGGAAAACAAAATTGGGGTTTTGTATTTTGTTTGGGGTGTCAAGTGTGAACTATCCCTCTAATAGATAGATCATCTATGTTAAAACAATGATGTTGATAGACATAAATTGCATAACATAAATAAGCCTACTATGTGCCCCAAAAGTGCTCCATAATAGAATGTTGGCTTAGTGTAGATACTAAGCTTTGATTTTATATGACATATTAGTCTTGTACACTTGACAAATATCAATCATGAAGCAACCCTTCAATTTATGACCTTCCCACTTATGAAAGGCTCACATTCACCATCTCACTATGCCTAATTGATTATCATATAGTCTGACCTCAACATTATGATGACACAACAAAACTTAATTTCGATCCTTCACATATAGTTTAAGATTATCAACAACTTTTAATCTTCAGGACACTAGTGTCTAGATTGGGACATTAACATCAATGATAGTGTATCTACCTTCCAAGCGATCAAATTGAAAATCTTCTAATTTGTATGGGTCAGCTAATTTGTCATCTTTAACCCTCTCATGAGATTATTTCAAAATTTGTGGTATAAATACAAACCAGGGGTCATTCATTATCCATATAGAAAATATCTTAACAAGCATCTCTCAAGATCACACTACACTAATAAAAATAATTTGCACAACTAAGCTATATTACCCTATTCATCCCTATTTCCAAATCAATCACAGGAACAGTCTTTTTATAGTTCTGAAGCATTAAAAAGGTAATTCACAAGTAGTATTTTTCAAGTTAGAAGTTAGATCACTAAATGAACTCACATATAGCACATCGCACAATTGTTCAAAAACAAACTCACATAAGGGGCACAACTACATTAGTCTGAGGCCTTCTTTATATTATATGGCTATGTATGCAATGTTCATTGACAAAGGCGACTTTTAGGTCATCTCAACTTAACTTGATCCAAGTAACCCCTTTTTTGCTTGGTGGCATGCCTTAAATTGGAGGACCTAGGGTTTTTAGAAATAAGAATAATTCTGGGAACACATGTGTGTGATGTGAACTGATAACATGCAAGGCTATGAAAACCCCTAATAAGTGAAACTGACTGTTCCATAAAAGGATCTATAGGACAAAATCATTGACCTAAGTTTTTGTAGTACGATGCTAGAGCCCCATCTAACAAAAATCTAATTTTTAGAATATGAAGAATTAATGTGAATTATTAGTTTATCTTATTTTATACCTATGCCTATCAAATATACATCTACATCATTGCATAAGCTAAGTGTTATTTCTCCTTTGAATTCCTAATTTTAGAATATTCTTTGGCATTGTACTTTTCCATCTTTAGCTTATTCTCAAATTCAATATATTTATCAGAATATTGTTAATCTTAATTATTTAATTGGATTAATTTTAAAAAATATTATTCCATAATTGATTAGGCTATTCCCCCAATCCTTAACTCCAAAAATGGTTAAACATTTTTTTAAACCCAATGTCTGTGTCTTCTTTGCACAAACCTAGCTTGTCTTAAGCTTTTCATCCTTATAAAATTTTGATATGCTATGATTATTTTTCAAATATGATTTTTTCCATTATTATTGGCATCTTTGTTTTCATTTAAAATGGAAAGTGTTAGTAACAAAGATAATTATGAAACTGAAGATAAAGAGGCATTAATTAATCATCTAAAACAATTCAAGAATTAATTGATGCATTTTTGTATGCTACACATGATGAAATCATTGAACATGTTAAGGCCAATCCATCCACATTTAGTGATGGTGACTATTTAGGTGCTACTATTACATATTCAATCCCATTATCCCTCCCCTCAATCCCACCATTGATTCCTACATCTAATGAGGGCATAAAATATGTTTTTAAATCATTGTTTCTTGAGGATCAAACACATATTGCTACATTTTCCATGGGAACAATCAATGCTTTAACGCAAATAATAGTTTCAATGCCTACATTAACACAAGCAACATTTGCGTCACCTTTGGTAATATATCAAACATTAAATCTTAATCCCACTAGGTCTAATGTGCAATACCTTCTCCAAGTTATTCAAACTTTGGATGCCAAGGTTACAAATATTGAGCAAAATGCTTTAAAATCAACTCATGCTATTGATTTACAAGATGTATTATGTAATCCTATTGCACTTGAGATATACTTTAACCCTTTTCCAACTAGTTTTGTAGCATACAAGTTTACACTTTATGATGGCAAGGGTGATCCTAATCAACATCTCTACTCTTTTTATGCAGCATGTGTTGATTATCCTTCCAATGATAAAAAACTATAAAATTATTTATAAGAAGCCTAAAAGATTATTCTTTGAGATGGTTTTATAATTTACCAATATATTTAATAAAAACATTTAAACCTCTAGTAGATCAAAATCAAAAGGGAAAAAAATTGGGTTAGGGGAAGAATGATCGCACAATCAAGAACCCCTACTATTTTGATTGTTACCTACATTAACCCTCAAACTAGGGTCTTAAATCCGATGTAGTTCTCTCTTAGGGAACGTGCATAATCAATGTACATGATAGATGCAATAATGAATTTTGCCTAGGCCCTTACTTGATCAAGCATGCAAGTCTATGTGTGATGCAAAATGCTGAGCTATACTATTGACTGGTTTTTATTATGTCTAATGTGCCAAAGTAGTAAGTGCTAGATATAAAATGACTTATGTAGTCCTTTATATAGGAGACTCATTATTTAAAATTTGGGAGTTTTATTTGCATTTAGCTGACATTAGAAAACTTAGGAATGAATCAAAGAAAGGGGTAAGACTCATCTAGCATGAGAAAGTGGCCATTGAAATAAAATTCGCACTTAGACAACAATGCTAAAAACTAGACACCCTGGGTTTCAACATTGTAATATTATTTGGGTGTTGTTGTCTAGAGGGTTTGGGGCCTAGGGGGATGGAATAAGCCTAGAAAGAGTGACCCAAGATAGTAAGGGTTAAGTCTGAAAAGTTATGAATGACTAGGAATGGTCAAAGAGGTGTCTAGGGTATAAAATAAGACCAAAGAAAATCAAACAAAAAGACATGGCTAGATACAAATAAGACTCATATTCTCCAATTGGAGTCTCTTATGAAAGGATTGTGAAAAAACATGATATGTGTGGTTTCTTGACCAATTTAGGGTGTATATATTTGCCCCCCTTTTAATCTAGTGATGCAATAAAATGAATTACTAGAGTAAAATAAAGAAAGAAGATGCATACCTAAACTTACCTATATGGAGATAAGTGTACTAAAAAAAGGATCCAACTTCCTGGCTAGGGAAGTGGATGGAGTATTGAATAGTGCTTGGAGAAAAAATGAATCCCTATAATAGATGCCCCCTCTACTAAATATGAATAGTGCCTTGATAATGAAGGAATCCCTATAATAGATACCCCATGTACTGAATCTAAATAGTGCCTTGGAGAAAGAAAGAATACCTGTAATAGATGCCCCCTGTACTGAATCTAAATAGTGCCTAGAGAAAGAAGGAATCCCTGTAATAGATGCCCTTATAATGAATCTGAATAGTGCCGTAGAAAAAGAAGGAATCCTTACAATAGATGCCCCCTGTACTGAATCTGAATAGTGCTTGGAGAAAGAAAGAATCCCTATAATAGATGCCCCATGTACTGAATCTGAATAAGAAATGAGAAATGTTCATAGGCCCAAAACCAATGTCTTCCCTCTATCCCACATAAACTCATGTAATCTGGAATGTGTGTATAGAATCTGTATGTTGTGAATATCAAGATATGTCATGCCCCAACTTTGAAAAATATGAACTAGAAATGAGAAGTGGTCGAAGGTCTAAAACTAATGTCTGCCCTCTATCCTACACAAACTCTTGGGTCTGAGTAATGCTATAAACCAACCATTGCAGATGATTATATGGTCCAACTTAGTGACAACCTAGGTATGCCTGGGTGTAATCTAAAAACTTTGGTAAAATGTGTAAGAAGAAAATGACCTATCTTGCCATTCCAATCTATATAATCTTGGATGCTGAAGAACATGATCATCTGTGTCATGCCCCCAAATATGATATCTGAGTCTGAGTCTGTATCAAAGTCACTATGAGTCCATATAATTTGAACCAATGTATTTGAATAGTCTATGTGTCTATAAACTGATAGTATATCCCTCTAGATGTCTAAGTGATGTTGAGTGACCCACATAGACTAAATCATTGTATAATCTTGACCAATCTAAGCTAAATGATGCTAAGTGACTCATATATTTTGAACCACTATATAATCTTGACCAATCTGTACTGAGTAATGCTAATAATCTAGATACTAGAGGTATAAAAACCATGATGAGTGACCCATGTAGTTTGAATCATTGTATGTTTCAACTGATCTAAGCTAGATCTGATACTTTGACTATTGGAGGTGTGAAAAACAAGGTGTATTTACCTAGAGAAGTGGATAAGGATACTAGGTAATTTGTAGAGATAGTAGAAATGATGCCCCCCTTTTGGGGAGAGGGATGAGATTTGTGATAGAGGAAGTTGAACCAAAAGTGAAGACCAGTGGCGTATGAATAGGAACTAGGTTGGTATGTATTAAATAGATTGATAGTCTATTTGTTTGATTGGTGAGAGTTGAATTACTAGGATTGAAAGGTGTCTTTGGGTGGTTAGGATCAAAGCTTGTATCTAGGTATAGTAGAGATGTAGAAATGTTCATGCCATGGTAGGAAAATGAGGTAGTAATAGATTGAATGGAGTGAAAGGTTGATTTATTGAATAGGCTGGGTTATTTGAATGTTTTGATTAATAGGTACCAATTTATATGTTGGGGTAAAAAAGAGGTATAGGGATGTGTATTCTATAGTAGACAACTATCATTAGTGAGAGATCAAGGGTTATGTGATGTTGAAGGTATTATCATCATGATTCTATGGAACCAAATGGTTTATAAAATGGAGCTATGGGGTTCTAGTGATGGGTAAACTAGTGCTTTGCTTTTAAAAGAAAAGCTAGTTTATATAAGAATTTTGATTGACTTTGGGTTTATTTGTGTAGTGACTAGTTTGAGATATTGGAGCTCTAGAGTGAAAAATGCCTAGGAGATGAGCACCTTTCATGACTCGTTTTAAGTAATTAGTAGTCTGGATTTAGGCTGATAGAGAGATTAGCCTAGTGAGTAAGCTTAACACTTGATTCTTACCTAGTTAGAAACCTATTTTGGTTATTTTTGAGCTATTTTAAGTAGTCTAGGAAAGTTTTTACTAGTTCCAGTGATCCTATCTTGGAGTTAGCACCGTTGTCCAAGATACAATGTTGATGTTCAATTTTTAACGCTATAGTCCAATGCTAGTGTCCATCTATAGTGTTGTTATCCACTGTGGATTCTTCTTTCATTTTCTAAGTTATTCCTACTTTTGTACTTCTTAACTATTTTTCTTGGCATGGTTGTCTGACATATAGTCTATTTTTTGGTGTTTTTTGGATGAAGTGTGGATGTGAGAGTTCCACAGAGGTCAAGTGATGGAGACACTGAGGATGCTACCATTGTCTATTGATGAGTGTGTTGTTATGGATAGGGTGAGGTTGGGTCATGTATGTGACTTGGGCATGGTGCAGTAGGATAGGTACTTGATTACTGCCTTATGTGAGAGGTGGAATACTAATCCCTATATGTTTTAGCTTCCCTTTAGAGAGATCACTATTACTCTGGAGGATGTATACCACATTTTGCATTTGCCAATTAGTGTGTGATGGGTGACACTATAGGATGACATGGGTGCTAATGCCATTGATCATGCATCTTTGTATTTTACTGGTGTGCCTTCAGGGGCACATCAGAGAGGTAGTAATAGTGATGTATTAATGTTGGTTATTGTGTAGTCGAGTGTTCTACCCTTGTGGAAGTGGTTATCTATATTGTTGGCATCTTTTATTGTAGTGGATGATAGTGGAGTGTCTATTGCTTATAAGAGGCATAGGGTGGTTCATAGCATTGAGATGTATGGTATTATGTTCTTGTGGGGTAGTAGTATGCTTGCCTATTTATACAAAGATTTATATAGATTTATGTGGGAGGCATTCAATGGTAGTGTGGGTATGGCCACTTTATTACATTACTGAGCTTATGAGCACATAATAGTTATGTGACTGATTAGATTGCCAAGGGGATTTGGCAAGTGATGGATGAGTGATTTGGCTATCTAATCTCCTGGGATAGATCACTACAAGAGGATGCTAGATAGATTGGTGGCCTAAGATATCATATGGAGGCCCTATAGAGGATTCCCTAGATGCCCTAAGAATGAAGAGCAACTATGGTACATAAGGGTTAGTTGTTGGTTATAGGATCATTGGGTTGGAGTATATGAGTGCTTTTAGTATGAGCATGTGACTAGGCAGTTTAGAGTTAGATAGGATGTTCCCTTACATCATGGGTATGGTTGAGGATTGCACCAGTGAGAGTAGGGGATCATGAGAGACCTACTGAGGCCAAGTTGGCACCATTACCTTTGGATGCATGAGATGCGGTCATAGATATTCCTAATGTAAATGATGTGGGATGAACTAAGGCATATACTACATAGTGGGTCAAGAATCATTAGGCTCCATTATATCCTATGGTTGTAGTGGATGTTCTTACATATGAGGAACTTGAGCCAATCTAAATGATGGGAGGTAATCAGTGATTGTATTTGAATTATACCTATGTTTGTGATTTAGTTTGGATTTGAAAGTATATATCTAATTTAGTGTTGTAATTCTTATATGTGCAGGCGGGGTGGGAGGTGCATAGGATGAGGCACCTGCTAGCATGGCTAGGGGATATGATGAGTTCTGGGAGACCATCATTGAGTTGAAACTCTAAGAGATCATGTATCATGTTCCTGATGATGTGATGGAGGAGGGTTTGATAGAGTGAATGATGCTTACAGTTGGCATGTATGCTCATTTGTTTGATAGGGCTATTATATCTACAACTACATATGTTAAGGTAGTAGGAGAGAGATATGAGCTTAGAGCTAAGTTGGATAGGCATAGGATGCCTCCACCTAATTTTGGTGTGTTGAGCACAAAGATTATAGATGACTATATGGATCTTCAAAAAAAAAATATAGACTTGTATGAGGAGCATGGTTGGTTATTGGAGTGGGATAGTTAGCGCAAGAGGCATTCAAGAGCTCAGGGAGGTGTAGGGTCATTGAGTGCTAGACAAGATTATGGGACTAGTACTAGAGGAGAGAGTGAGACTAAGAGTGAGGGAATTATGCCCATTCATGATTGATTGTGTTTGGCATAGTGTATATGTATTTAAAAATCTAGTTATATATATAGATGTTGGCTTTATTCATATCCATGTTATGGATTATGAAATAAGTTGGTATATTGATTATAAATGGTTTATTTAGATATAGTTGATCTAGTATTGATTTTGAGTTTGTATGTGCTTGGTAAAATAGTATAAGGGATATGTGATTTAATTGTTTTGATATGTTTGGAGGTGTTGTTTATGTTTGATTTACGATTATATGTAAGCAATTCTTTTTGTTTTTGTAATTTGTAAATTATTTGGATACACTGAGTTGGGTCTAACATTTGAATTTTTTTTGGATAAGTTAATTGGGTTTAATAGTGGTAAAATAGGATTTGGATAGGTTGAGTTGGTAATATCTAGATTTTGATAGGCTAGTATTTGGATAGGATAGTTGTTGGGAATTAATAATGTTAGTTATTAATAGGGGGATGCAAGATAACATTATGTGCATATTAAGCATAATGTGAGTAGCTCAAGAATACAAAGGGTAGCTAGAACTTTGGATTCATCACTGCCATACTAAGTAAAGCTTACAAACTAAAACCAATATGACTATACATTGTATTATTCTATGTTGTATCACTATCTGAACCCTGTCGGCCAACTAAACAAGTGCCCATTCTACTCATGCTATGTAGGAATGTGCTCTATATTTGATACTATTTATTGTGTGCTAATTGTTTCCATGTGTGAAGATTCCATAAAATTTAACTTGATTGGTTGTACAACTAAAATTGTATGCTATGGAGTAGGCTCATCTACTCACAATCGTAGTGGATTACTACATGAAATAACACCTTGTGGCCTTTACTGTGATGTATATGACTAAAAAATAGATCGATATGGAATTGTAACATGTGATGGGGGTTCATATAATCTTAATCGTAGTGGGTTGCTATGTGAGATAGGACCCTAAAATTATACCTTTAGTGAATATTTATTATGAGTGGTACTCTACTTTTGTGGCTATGACTCTGTTGGATATGTATATGGAATTGCACTATGGATTCCATGGACTATGCTACTATATGTAGGCTATTTTTGATGTATTAGTTTCCAAAAACTCTAAATATTTGGAATAGGAGATCTCCTGTGAGATTTTGTCCTAAAGCCTACATTGCACTCATGATGAGTGACCAATGATTCTTGTAAAGGAATGTCCTGAGATGACTCAGTCATGGAGGAATGAGGTCTAGGGTTCCATAATGGAGGATATCTCTATGCCCCTTGTGTGAATGGTATGATACCATTATCAATACATCTAGTAATGCAATCTCTGATTCCAAAATAGTCATTATCTCTATGTCCATAGATACGATGATAGTTACAAAAAGGCTAATGTGGCTGTCTATGTAAGAGATGTGGATCTTATTGGTGAATATAAGGTAATGTGATTAAAATCCTATCTAATAGTGTTGATAAAATGGAAAATGGGCTATTCCACTCTGAATCAAATTATAGTTGTGCTTTACTATTTTTCGTTGTAGTACATACTATAGGTTATGTTCTAGAAATTGGGTTTTTGTTCTTAACCTAGTTGTGGTCTCCTATCTTGTCTAGGATGTGGTGTATGTTGAGTGTTAGGAGTTGTATTTAAAGATGATACTATGAAATCAAGAGTGATTTGTTCAATTGAATCTACCTCAATCAATCCCAATTTCTTTTCCAAAGCTAGAACTGTATAACATAAATGTCTAAAACAAGACTCTATTTGATATAGTAGATGCTCGAGGAGAGGTTGGTAAAGTCCCTTGATAAAGATATGATAAATCTCTAGATTTACTAGTTTGTATATTAATCTTAACATGTGAGCCTTGAATCTTAAGATATACTCACTAACTGGATTTGAAGAATTTTGATGTAGTGTGGCAAGTCTCTCATATGTAACATGAGGGCCCATGTTTACAATGTAATATTTGAGAAATGCCTTCTCTAAATCATCATATGTGTGTCATAAAAAAATAGGGAGTAGATGAAAGAACCAGTTATATGCTTCTCCTACTAATGTCTACTAGAATAACTTGAGTAGAATCAAGGAGCTTGTATGAGATGGCAAAGCCTTTTGAAAGGCCTGAAGGTGTACGAATGGATCTCTAGTTCCATATAAGTGAGGTCATGATGGTATTTGGAAATGCTTAGGAAATGAAGCTTTTATGAATGTCTTCAGACCAGGGTTACCATTTAGATCATTGGAATCCATATAAGACGAAATCCATATAAGACTTGTAATCTTTATTTTACAAGGTAAGGAGATGTACTTGGTGTTGTAATTCACCAACTACATGCATCAAAGAGATGATCTCATAGGATGATACATTAGTATCTTCAAGTGGTTCATTTAATCTTTGAATTTGATCATTTACTTTAGCCATAGGAATGCTACATTTAGTAATTAGATCATAAAGAGAGGGTATGCTCACTTGAACCTTGGGAGTGTAGACACCTAAATCTAGCCACCAATGACCTCTAACCAAGCTTTTGACCAATTTTCACCAAAGTGTTAAATTTGGCCTAAAAACACTAAAGCACATTAAATGAGTTAAAATTGACATATTCAATTGCCAATTTTGGCTAGGGTATCACTAAATGGGGCAATGCAATTTATGGGCTAGCTAACTTTGATTAGATCATTTCGAGTCAAAATGCCAATTTTACACTTGGGTGCTCTGGATTACTCTTTTCTATCAAATTTCTTGTATGATATGTGTGTCTTTGTTATTTGGTTTTGGTAACATCCTAAATGGGATAATGGATCCAATGCATCTGACATTAACTTCCAATTCTAATCTAGTAAAATTTTAGACCAAGACTAAGGTATTCTGATCAATTTGAGTAATTTGTGCATAAAGTGCTTAATCATGCTTAACAAGGCCTAATTAATAATTCCATGGAAAATTGTTGAAAACTTATTTTTAGAAATGAATATTGAATATCTATATCATTAGGTGACCTCATTTCCTGGGAAGACATCCCTAGGCCATAAATGGCAAAAATATCAAGATTATGGGTCTTCCATACCTCTTTATTACCTCCAATGCCTCATTAATGTCCCTTATTACAAAGTCATGATGAAGATAATTATGGATTTTAATTACATCATTTAATTAATCTATGACCACACATCTCAATCTTGAGATGGATGGTCATGGTTGATTCTAGTCATTCTTGAAAATCTATAAATAGAGAGGCCATGAACATGAATTTTAAGCTTAATTTGTGCAAAGTTACCATGTCAAATTGATTCCAAGAGATCTCACATGCCAAAGTTATGATGCCAAAATATTGAGCCAATCCAAGCTATAGCCACAAGGTGCAAGGAGAAGAGGAGATAGCCAAACCTCCTTTGATGAAGACTTCATGAGCACCAACTGAGCAAGTCACTATAAAAAGTATTTGGAGCATTTAAGGAAGCTAAAGGATTCTTGTTTTTCTTTACTTTTTAGTTGTGATTTTCATTTTTTTTGTTATTAAAATCACCCTAGTAACTAGGCCTAGAGATGTATGTTAATTAGTGTGTTTTTATCAATTTGTTTGCATTTTTGGACTAACACAATACTAGTCACCTCTCTTGAGTCAAATACCTAATTCACATAATAAACCATCATATAATTAGTTTATCATCATTACAGTTATAGGCATACATGACCTTTTCAAATTCCTAGTTCACATAATGGCATGTTTGGTGGGACCACACTCCACAAATTTGATCAAATAACACCTATAAGTAACATACTAACCATTACCATGTAGGATTTTGGAATGTGGAAACAAAAAAGGTGAAGATTTGAGAAAAAAAATATTTTTTAGAGCTCATAATTTTGTTCTCAGGACTATGAAATTTAGGTCCCAACTCAGCCTAACTCAACCCAACTCACCCTAACTCAGATCCCAACTTTACCTGACTTGACCCAACTCACCCTGACTCGAATCCCAATTCACCCTGACTTAGATCCCATCTCATCCTGACTTGACCCAACTCACCTTGACTCAGATCCCAACTCACCTTGATTTAGATCCCAACTTGAATCCCAACTCAACCTGACTTGACCCAACTCACCCCAACTCAGATCCTAACTCACCCCAACTCACCCTAACTCAGATCCTAACTTGGCTTGACTTAACCTAACTCACCCTAACTTGGATCCCAACTTAGCCTGACTTGACCCAACTTGCCTGAACTTAGATTTCAACTTGCCCTGACTTAGATCCCAAGTCAGCCCAACTTGACCCAACTTATCCTGACTTGGATCCCAACTCACCTTGACTCAGATCCCAACTTAGATTCAAAATCAGCTTGATTTGACCCAACTCACCCCAACTCAGATCCTAACTCAGCCTGACTTAACCCAAATCACCCTAACTCAGATCCCAATTGAACTTGACTTGACCCAACTCACCATGACTCAGATCCCAACTCAGCTTCACTAGACCCAACTCAACCTAACTCAGATCCCAACTCATCCTGACTTGTCCCAACTCACTCTGACTCAGATCCCAATTTAACCTGACTTGACCCAACTTGACTCAACTTGCCCTGACTCGGATCCTAACTCAGATTGACTTAACCCAACTCACCTTGACCCAACTTGACTCAACTTGCCCTGACTCAGATCCCAACTTGACCCAGTTTGACCTAACTCACCTTGACTCAATTCCCAACTTGACCTGACTCAACCCAACTTGCCCTGACTCAGATCCTAACTTGACTGTGTCAACCCAAGAGTTCATTTTTCTAAGTTAATTATTTCATATTTAAAAATGCTTCAAAGTTAAACCACCTACTAACATTTTTTTTAGGACTAACTTTAAAAATTGCTAAAATGTGTTTAAATCATCTTTTGTATTCTTTAAAATGAACTAGGAACATTATTTGTGCTTAATATAATATTTAGGTGCATAAGTAAGTTTTTAGCATTAGTTTTCAAAGTTTATAATTTTAAGACCAAGGGGTCAAATGAACACCACTAAATCTTTCATTTGGGCTTAAAACTAATCACACTTATCAATTTGATTTTCATTATTTCAATTAGCACTTTATTTTTACAAAATACAAGGATGTTGCATGTATGTTCTTCCATTTGTCCCATTTAGGGAACCTTTATAATTAAAAGTGCTTTATTCATTTGTAAATTGCCTAGTGTAAAGCATAGAAAGAACATCATCTAAATCACTCCCCAAAAACTCACAAAAGTATTGGTGACCTTGACAATGACCCTAGTCTTTTTATTTTATGCTTTCTTTATTTCATGTAAACTTGGCTTGCGAGGGGGATGTCATTACCTCCCATGAGTTATTTAGGGAAGCTTTGACCTGGAGTTTCACCTCTTAGCATTGACTTCATTTAGCTCTATATTGGAGTTACACATGGGATGTAGTGGCACTTTGGACATCGCACTATATTGAGTGAGTAGTAGGATGTAGTGGTTGCAAAAGGACTAGACCTTTTTGCAACAAGCCAAGATATAGACCCAAAATCCATGATTTTCTTTTGCATTGTTTGATGTGAAAGTCATTGTGCAATTTATTCCCATAGAATGCTTAGAAACTTGTAGATCTTAGACAAATCACCACTTGTTGTAGAAGTATTATTGGTGCAAGGTGTGCCTCAAGGTCCATGTTGCAGTAATATCATTTGAGAGAAGGGGGGGTGTAAAAACCCTACTATATAATGTAAATTTACTTTTGGATGAACACTTAAAATCCTATAAAATGACGTATATTGACAAATTCCAACAATACCAAACAACCTTGTCAGTTTAGGATCTAAGAGTGATTAATTAGTTAGTTTTGTCCTAGATTAAAGTCTTGTTTGGAGTCAACACTTGGTTTAAATAAATGATGCAAACCAAACACATAGTCCTCATTTTCCTTTTAATAAAGAGGTGTTAAGTTTCCCATGTGAAATCATCAATTTTCCTTATTCAAAGTTCATCAAAACTTGGAGTCATATCATCCACTTTGGCATAGTTATGCTACCCAATTGAGTTTACACCTTTGCCAAAGTTGTTTAAGTCCTTCATTTATAATCTAAATTCAAAATTTCACCTTTATAATTTCATAAGGTTGATGTGTTAAGCGGGTTCACCATTTTCACTAAACTTGAGATAACTTAGGTTCAATTTTCAATTTGGGTTGAAGGTTATTTAAGACTCATGATCGTTATCACCACTTGATAGACTTAAGTCATTTCATGCTAAACACTTTCACTTTGAGTCTATTCACCACAAAATTTTGAGTCAAGAAAGGTAGTGTTATGCTATCAAATTTTTGAGAAGTTATCTTTTCCTTAGAGAGTTTTTGAAACAAGCATTTTGTCACATCTTTTCGGTAGTCTAACACTGTTATACTACCCAAAACATTTCAAATATTATTTCATAGGCTCTCTTGCATAGAGTTCAAATTTGTTCCTAAATTTTAAAACAAATCCAATTATACTTTAGTGAACCTTTTTCTAGTATAGTTACACCATTAACTTTTGTCTAGCTTATTTGTCAAAAGAACTAAGTTTTATACCATTATTTGTGAGAAAATAAACTATCTCTAAATTGCCTTCTGTTTCATACCTTATACCTATTTGATCAATTCCATGTCCAAGAATAAAATGCCTAATGTTTGTCAGAAGTGTTTCAAATCTATTAGATTAAAAATTTAATCTATTTTCAAAGTCTAGCTTTTGACACTGTTTGGCCAAGAGTCCTAGCACATGCCTTGTTTGAGTCTAGCTTTTGATGCTATGTTTAGCCAAAAGACTTAGCAAATTTTAATTTCCTAGATTAGACTAATTTGAAACACTTTGACCTTAGAATTTGAAATTTTAATTTTTGGTTCATTTAATTAATCTTTTTGTGTAAGACATGTAATGTTAGACACTTAACGTTGGCTTGTGTTATCACAAATCTTTTTATAAACCTTTTGATCCTTTTGATGAATCTAGACCAAATTTGAACATCATATTTTTAGACATTATCCTTTTAGATTTTGTAGAACTATTTTCCCTTTATATCACAAAGCATTAAATATGGAACCAACATATATTCCTACACTCGTAGTGGACTCATATACAATCCAAGGATTAGTAATGTGGTTGCACAGGAAAAAATGGTGAAAGACCCCTAAACAGATAATATTTATTACGAGATGGATCTTTATCCCTCTTATAATACTCAATTAGGAGCACAAAACCAAGATCTATTGTCTAACTATTTGGCTAATACACCACCTTATTCAGAACAAGACCAAGAACAAGCCACACAATACCTAGCTATAATACTCATAGCTGACGAACCAGTTCCTCAACAGTCATGCTCTGCTAATATGCATTCCACATATGATCCAATTTTGTTTGAGTGTCATTTGTTGGAGAAAAAAGATGAGATTTTGGTTTGAGCCATAGAGGTAGGGGCCAAGTTTCCAGTAGACTTCCCTCATGAGAATTTACCAAGCCTAGTAAGAATGCCCCACAACATAATTTACGATCAACATGATTCTTATATAAATCCTTTGGATTTAGTGAAAATAATGTATCGGGACCCTAATATGCCTAATAAAGGTAAAAACCTCATGGAAGACCACTTTAACCAAATGCAGATGACATATCAAACCTACCTCAATCTATCACTCAATTTCAATTAGATGATCATGGTGAGCAAACCTCTTATTGACTTACTTCCTTAAATAGGTGTTTTTATAGAGTTAATTGGTCAAGATAATTAGAGTTTAGACCCATTCATGCAAAAAACTTTAGTAGACAACCTACTACACATGCCCATTATTGAAGAAATGTCTTATACTTCTACATAAAATAATGAGCAAAATATAGTGGACAATGTGTAAGCAATGTCCAATCCAAATCAAAGTGGTACTAATGCACAAATAACTAGTCAACAACATGTGATTATAGTTAATACCATGAGTGGACCATCATACCAGGGAGTAGGAGTTTTTGCATCCCAACCTCAACTAGCTACTTCATCAAGTATGCAACCAACATGATTAGGTAGTCAACCAGCAACCAATCTCATACTTCAATAGCCGAATTTAATTAATCCTACTCCTCAAAAAGTGATGAGTAGTATTCCACAATAGTAGGCAAAATTTAGTGTACCAATGCAATAGAGGATAAATATATTGCCACCTCAACAAGGGGAAAACAATGTTCCAGCTCATTAGGTGGTGGAAAATATACCTCCTCAGTCATAGACTAGTGTACTAATCCAAAACCAAATGATGACTATCCAACAACATGTAAATATTAGTCAGCAATAGATTTTGAATCTTCAACATGCTTTTAATTCCAAACAAAGATTCATGTAACAAGGAGGCTCTCATGTTTCTTAAGTACCTACTAGACAACAATCGATTCAAAATGTGCCACAAGTTCAGAAATAGGGTCTTGCTCCACAAGTTCCCACTCAACAACAAGGTTTGATTAGTCGATAACATGTCCCTTTTAAACCACAATAGGCATAATATAGTTATATCCCTCCATCCCAACCAAAAAAAACTCGAAGTAAACCTTCATATCCAACCTAAACCAAACCAAAATATCACATAACCAGATGTGTAATTTCAAGTACATCCTAATCCATGTATGTATATTCTTGGTCCATTTCCCAACCAAAACAATATACCCCAATAGATATCTCCATCATACCCTGGTAAAAGTGTCTCACTTGTGACCTCCCAATCATCTACCCAAACCAATATTCTCCCTCAAACCAATGTTCCTTCCAGTTTCATATCCTAAGAATTGTAATAGATGAAGGATGTAATTATTGCCATTCAGGCTCAAAAACAAAATAAAAAGTTTAAGTTGGATGACATATATTCTTATCCATTCAACATGGATTACTTGAGAATACCATTTCCTCCAAGATATGAACCACCAAAATTTGATAAATACAAAGGAAAAGGTGATTGTAAGGCCCATTTAAATGAGTTGTTTGTTGGATATCAACCAGTGACATATAACAATATATACCTTTTGTTATTGTTTCCAAGGAGCTTGGATAGATAAGCCTTGGAGTGGTTTTTAAAGTTGCCCAAGAATTTATTAATAGATTTTGATGATCTTTTTGATAAGTTTGTGCAACACTTTTCCTATAATCTCAAACATGATATTTCATCAGTTGACTTAACACAAGCAAAATAAAAGGCTGGTGAGAGTTTTTCAAGTTATCTATAGCGATGGAGATCTATTTCAATCTGATTCACCCATAATTTACTAGATAAACAATTAGCCACTATGTTTATTAAAAATTTGAATAATGAGATACCTTATCATCTAGAACTACAATATGCACATACTTTCAAGGAGATCATTGACAAAAGCTTGTTGATTGAGTGAGACCTTATTAATAAAGGGATCATCAAGCTTACATCAACTTATCAAAATCAAGGTACTAATTAGGGAAGTGGCCAAAACCAACATCCAATCCAAGTGTAAGCATCACAATTAGCACATGCCAATAACTAAGACCAAAAGAATTCAAATGTAATAAGAATGTTGTGGGTAATGGAGTAACCAAGTCACATCATGTCTAAATAGTAAAAACATCATCTGCACCACCTTTTTAGCTTAATCTTACCCAAAAAACTCTCCAACCAATGCTACAATCATAACAACCAAGATCCACATAACAAATGCAACAACCTTTACCATTATAAACCCTTCCTCTAAGGATAACTATGCCTACACATCGTGTCTTTAGTGACCTAGGAGAGCTTATTGAGTTTGTATTTCAAAAAATTATCACTGCTAATCTAATTAGTTAGCCTATACCAAAGAATTATCCATAAGGCATTCCTTATCCTGATTGGTATCATGAAAATAAATTCTATGAATATCATTGGGTCAATGGGCATAATCTATAAAGATGTGTGCAAATTAAGCATTTGATTGAGAATATGTAGGAGAATAGGGAGATAACATTAGATAATGGTTCTTCCACCTATAATAAAAATATTGGGATTTATCAAAACCCTTTCCCCAACATAACACACAACAACAACAACATAATAATCAACAACAATAAAAACAACACTAACCAATGCAATAACAAAATCAACAGTATAAAAATCAAAGGTGGAATTAACAAAATTAGCAAAATCAATAACAGAACCGACAACATCAAAAAAATGGAGAAAACCAAGGTTAGAATGGTAACAACCAACAAACCTAACATGTAATTGCACATGACTACAATAGGATTGTAGGTCATATTATATGAGGCAACATTAATACCATCTCCATTAATCCTAGACCGAGCACTAATCAATCTAGACCATTGCTAAACAATACCACCCAACTAAATTACATGGATAATACTTCTTTGACTTGGGACTACATATAGGCAAACCAACAAATTAGGACTCCCACTTTTGGACCATATACTGATAACTCACCCTTGCCACGTGACCACATACAAGTGCACTAACAACTAAGACTTGTCCTATCTGGTCCCAAACCATTCCTAACATTTGTTAGCATTTATGGTCTAGCATCTAATCCTGATTATGCAATCAAAACTCAGAAGTCAAAGATTACTATCCTAGGTCCACAACCATCTACCACTTTTCCTATTATCCAATCAACCATTTAGCCTCAGAATAAACCATTCACCATTGACCAAGACAAGAAGTTTAATATTATGGAGCAATTAGAGTAGACACCATCACAACTTTCTATTTTAGAATTACTACAAATATCAACAATCCACAAGAACATTTTGAATGAGTTTTTAACCCAATCCACTATTTCCAGTGAAATATCCCTTGATAAATTTCAATTTTTGGTTGGATACTTAGCTCCATCCCAACAAGTCACATTGAATCAAAGTGATATGTTTTCCTTTGGCCCGCTCCATAATAATCCATTTTACATATAAGTTTATATAAAGTGGCATAAAGTGAAGCGTGTTCGTATAGACAATGGATCATGCCTCAACATAGTGTCTCTAAAGCTCATCAAGCTTCTTGGGTACACAATGGCAGATCTCTAGATAGAAATGATAACTATCAAAACCTATGACAATCAAGAAAGAGAATCACAAGGCACCATTATCTTAATAGTTATCATTGGGCCTTTGATCCATGATACACTTTGCCATGTTCTTGATCTTGAGTTGTCATCTAATATGCTTCTAGGTAGGCCTTGGTTACATGAGATTCATGTAGTCCCATGAACACTACACCAATATATCAAGTTCTCCCACTTAGGGATGAAAGTGAATATTCCAAGAGATTTACACCCATATAAACATTGAAAACATCTTGAGGCTAAGTTTTAAAGCTATAATTACCAATAGGCATAAATCTAAGTTCCAAGCAGGATAAAGGAAAGGCCATACTTAAATATCCTCCACATGATGATTGCATAAATCCTAATACCTTAGATTCCCTTTCCCACATGCTACCTCCTAAAGCTTCTAATCATTTCCCCATTTTAGATAATGTCCCAAGGGAGTATGTGACCTATGATACCTTCCATATTACCAATATTCCTCAGAATCTAAAAAACTTTGGGTGACCTAAAAATACCCCACACATGCATTGGTAACAAAAGAATAAATATAAGTGACCTATCATATTTATACCAACATCTGGCCTAGAACCAAACCCTCTTGAGGGGGAATGAATCATGGTTGTAGAATGACAACCAAGCTGATTATTATAAAAGTGCAAAGTATCTTATTCCCAATAGGATCATGGATCATTAAAATTATGAATGAAGAGGCCTCAAACTAAATCAACAAGGAACCATTGAGCCAATTTCCATAATTAAGTATAAAAGACCCTATGGACTTGGATATAAACTGCTTGGGGGTGATCCCACATATCTTATGCGAGTTATATCAATGGTGGCTAGTGATGATGATGCTGACAGTGAAGTAGAGTATGATCATAGCCTCACCTTTGTTGACCTAGTTGAGACTAATCTATTTGATAACAATGCCATATGTACTCTTACCCCAATCATTTGTCACAACCCATTGCCACTATACTATCCCTAACTGATAGATTAGGACCGATAAGAATCTAATTTGCTAATTGATGAGTTTTAAAATGATGAGGCATTCTGTGAAATTTTAGGCCTTAGAGACAATGTTTGATTGGGAGATCATAAATCAGGATTCTCAATTACATTGGATCTTGAATCCTATTTTGAAGAGTAGGTGAACACCCTTAGCCAAAAATAAATAAATAAAATATTGATGTCCCCAAGTGAAAACCTCTTTGAGGCACTTTTTGACTAGGGAAAAAGTAAAGATAAAGGCCAGTCTAGTGGTGAAAACCTATTTTAGGTGCTATTAGATGGGGGTGTTCATTATTCTTTGAATTTAGACTAGGAAACCACCAACGATGAACTTGCCTATGGATTTGAGTTTAGTTTATGAAACATTAAGTATTTAATCAAATTATTCAAGAATTTATGACTATTTTTGTCACATGGCTAGATCTCCCATCAGGGGACTTAGATTCATCATACCTAGGAGACATTAAAGAGCAAGTCCTAATAGAGGACCCTAATATAGTCCAATAGTTTAAGTCTTTGTCAACTATCTTAGAAGATGGTTTTACCCTCGTAGTCAAAGATACAATAGAGGTAAACATCAAGACTCCATCAAACCTAAAATGGATCAAATTAGGTGCATCTCTCACCGAGGAAGAACGTGAAGTCTTTACATCTCTATTGAGAGAATTTGTAGATATCTTTATATGGGATTATTTTGGCATGCCAGGTTTGGACCCCACCTTGGTTCTATACCACCTTGTGGTCAATCCTGATGCCAAACTGGTGAAACAAAAGTTGCATAAGATGAATCCTTGAATTTCTATCTTGGTAAAGAAAGAGTTGGAAAAACTCTTAAAAGTAAGATGTATCTTGTCTATTGACTACTCAGAATGGATATCTAATGTTGTACCTATTAGGAAAAAGCCTAAAGGAATCATAATCTATACTAATTTTTGAGACATAAACAAATATTGTCCTAAGGATGACTTTCCATTACCTAATATTGACATGATCATTAACTCCATGGCAGGTTATTAAATGCTTTCACTCATAGATGGATTTTCAAGATACAACTAGATCAAAATAACACCAGAAGACCAACATAAAATAATGTTCACCACTTCATAGGGAACATTTTATTATTTGGTAATGCCATTTGGTCTTAACAATGTTGGAGCTACATATCAAAGGTTCATGAGTACCATATTCCATGATATGATGCATGATATTATTGAAGACTATGTCGATAACATATTAGGAAAATCTAAAACTAGGGTCGACCATCCAGCAATGTTATGTAGGATATTTAAAAGATTGTAGGAGTATAAAGTCAGACTTAATCTAAAGAAATGTGTGCTTGGAGTAGCCTCATGAAAGTTACTTGGCTTCATTGTGTCTCATAGGGGCAATGAAGTCGATCTAGCCAAAGTCCATGTTATAATTGAGATGCCACCACCAACCAATTTGAAGTAACTTCATAGTTTGTAGGGCAAGATCTAGTCAATCCGATGCTTCATCTCTCAATTAATAGATAAGTGTCATCTATTTACACATCTTCTGATGAACGGAATTACATTTCACTAGGATGACCACTACCAAATAAATTTTCAACAACTCAAGGACTATCTAGTTAATCCACCTATTTTGTTACCTCTTATGCTAGGAAGGCCATTCTTGTTATATCTATTAGCTATCGATAATGCCTTGGGGGAAATTTTGGCTCAACATGATAACAATGGAAAAGAGCATGGAATATACTAATTAAGCTATACCTTGGTCACATATGAACACAACTACGCACCTATTGAAAAAGCTTGTCTAGCTATGGTCTTCATAGCTCATAAACTATGCCATTACATGTTGAATAATAAAACCATGGTCATTTCAAAAGTAGATCCACTCAAGTATCTACTATATAAAACAACTTTACAAGGTAGAATGGCCAAATGGATCATGCTTCTTAGTGAGTTTGACATAGAGTATTGTAATCAAAAGGCAATCAAAGGACATGTCCTTGTAGATCAATTTGCTGAAGCACCCCTTATAGACACAAAACCACTCACATTTCATTTTCTTGATGAATCCATAATGACCATCATTGACACACCTCTTGGGGAGTAGCACTAGAAGCTATATTTTGATGGTTCACTTACTGCACATGGATTAGGGGAAAATCTCTTATTTATTACACCATAAGGGGATCTAATCCCTAAATCATTTAGAATCAATCTTCCTTGTATAAATAACATGGCTGACTATGAAGCACTTATTACAAGACTTTGATAGGTAGTACAATGGAATATATCTAATCTAAAGGTTCATGGTGATTCTCAATTAATCATCAATCAAGGAAGAAACCATTTTCATACCAAAGAGGACAAGTTGGTTCCATATAAGGCTATGGTCATTACACTAAATAAATAAATTGAAAATATCTAATTTTAGCATATACCAAGGGCTAGTAATATAAATATAGATGCCATGACTACTATCAACTCTCTGATTTGACAAAAAGATAAAAATAGAGAATATCAATTCTTTGTTGAGAATTTATTCGCACCAACTCATGAACCTTTAACCATTACAATGATTTGTGATATTGTTAGTCCTAATTCTATCTAGTAAGTAGACCTTTAAAAATACCTTCATGACCATGTTCTACCACCTAACCTATCTTGAAAGCAAACCAAATCCTTTATTTATCATTCCAATCATTATACTCTACTTGGATCCACCCTTTACCACCATAGTTTTGATGGAACTCTTCTTCATTGTTTAACTTTGACAGAGTCTACACTAGAATTAAGATAAATTCACAAAGGAGTATGTGGAGCTCATTCTAGCAGGGTAGTCCTATCCAAAAAGCTCTTACATATTAGTTATTATTGGAATATGATGGATGCAGATGCAACTACATATGTAAATAAGTATGAAAAATGTCAATGGCATGCTAATCTAATTCATGCCCTTGCAAAATTTTTAAAACCAATGTTAACACCATGGTCATTTTCTACATCGGGACTTGAGCTCATTGGGAAGATCAACCCCACTTCATCTGATGGCAATAAACATATCCTTACCATCATTGAGAATTTCACTAAGTGGGTTGAAGCTATACCCCTCACTTACATGACTGGAAAGCAAATTTATAAATTTATCTTCAACCATCTCATTTGCCACTACAGTATCTCCTCTGACATTATATCTGATAATGAAATATCATTCAAGAACAAGGATGTAGACTAGTTATGTATTGAATATAACATCACATAACATATTTCTACAACATATTACTGTAGACACCGCAAACGTGTCTGCACCTTGGTCCTCCCCCTTGGCCTTAAACCCCTATCCTAACCCTTGACCTTGGCCCCCTTTCCACCCTACCCTTGCCACCTTGGATCCTCCCTTGAATCCCTCCACCTTCCCCCTAGCATTTATTAGGCCAAATCTCTTCATTATCTTCCCCCCACGCCCATTTTGGCATCCTCGTGACCGTTCTTCCCATCCCCCCTCGCTCGGCGGCGTGCAAGAATGGGTAGAGGCTATTTTTAGCCTCTGTCCCCATTCTGAAACCGCCGACGTCGGCGACCCTTCGGCCGACGTCGGTGAAACTGCCGGCGTCGGCATCCTTCATTACCCCTTTCTGCATCCGTTGTAGCCCCCTGGACCCTGGAGCTCAAAAACAGACTTCTCTTGGCACTTTAGCTTTCATCTCTCCTCTGTCTTGACCTCGTGCAACAGGTGAAAAGGCTCTGGATCAGGTATTCTCTTCTTGCAACAAGTCTTCTGTGGCTCCAACAACAGCACCTCCTTTCTTCAGTCAGCAAAAAGGTAAGCAAAGTCTGGTTTTTTCATTTCATTTATTTAGTTTTCAGTAATCTATCCTATCTATTGTCCTTTGCTCCCTCTGTTCTTCCCCCTGAGAGGCTGCAAAGCCTTCTCAGGTCCTGTCCTCTGTGTCTCTTCCTCTTCCCCATCCCCCTGTCAACAAAGACCTTGTATAAGGCACCCGACCAGAGCTAGACCACTCCCCAGTCCATCTAAATTTGTCCCTGAACTCTGTCTTGCCTCCGTTCACGAACCAGACCCGTCCACAGTCCAGAAAGCAACTCAGACCCGACTACAGGCCATAACCCTGACTGATGCCGGTCACTACCCCAACCGACGTCGGCAGGATAGCTGACGCCGGCAGATCAGATAACCGACGCCGGCAACATTTTCGACCTCGGCGACTGTCTTCAGCCCAACAGCTCCTTCAGGTAATCATTTTGGTCTTTTCTTTCCTTTCTAATTTCTTTGTCACTTCTGTATTCTGGCATTCTATCTTTTTATCAGTCACTTATCTTATCAAAACAGTGGGTTGACCTCCCTTAAGGAAGTTTTTACACTTCCGGGAACAAGCTTTTGCTTGGCAACCCACCGCCTATTCATCTAACATTTTCTTGTCCAAGTTTCCTTTTTTTTCTTGCAGGTGTCATTCCTCCATAGCCAAAGAGGAGTGCCCACAAGCGTCTGGATTTACGGTGCGCAATCTTTAGTCCAGGTACTTCCCATGCCTTGTCCATTACTTTTTAGTTTCTTATTTCTCTTAGATCTAAAAGCGAATTTTGAATAGAAACATTCTGGCACGCCCGGTGGGACCCTAGGTTCCTCCTGGGTTCCTTTTTCTTCATTCATTTAGGAGCATTAGGTTCTTACCTTTTCTCCTCTTTCTCTTCTTCTCAATAACACTATAAGCAGGACTAAAACGAATCTTTCTTCCTTGCATTTCTAGACTAGTCTAAACATCATACTCTTGACCCTTTCTCAAAACTTGTCTGCATCACAACATCACATTTCGACTTGGGCATTAAAACGTATTGCACTTTCATTTCTGCTTGTGCTTGCATTAGTCCACATCTAGTAACTTAGACGCATATTGAATAAATCGTAGACACTTGATGTTACACTACCGAACCACATGCACTAAACAAACATAAAACATACCTGAGACAAGGCTCGACTGGGATTTCATCCCCCAGCGGATACCTTACCCGTCCCGGTGACCCTACTTGGATTTCATCACCAAGGGGGAAGCCCACTCCGTTCTCTGGCAGAGTATAAACTCTAGGCGAGGTATATCTTGGCTAAGCGAAACCAGCTAACCACTGGAATCGTGAAGTGAGGGGAGCTTGTTCCTTAGCACCAGGCCACGTACCAGACCCTAACACAGATCTTTGAGCACCTAAAACAACACCTGAAACCATCTTTAGACTGCCTTCTTCTAGGACCCATTTTTCAGCCAATCTCCCCAAACATTCATCTAAGGCATAAGCCACAATTTCTAAGGTTAATTCCTAGGATTTATCGCTTAGGCTTGTGTGTCTCTCTCTGTTTTCCTCTTCTCATCTGTTTGTTTGAGTGTGTGAGGTCGCTTTCTTCATTGTTTTCCAAGAACCTTTTGGTTCTCTGGAAAACACAGTCACCGACATCGGTTCTGCCACCGACGTCGGCCTTCCCCTATCACCGGCATCGGTTCTAATACCGACGTCGGCTTCATCTATTACCGGCATCGGTTATCTGATCGACGTCGGTCTCTGTCACTGACCTTTTTTTTAAAAAAACCAGCAGCCTGAAACCTGTCCTTTCTCTGCCAAAGACTCCATCCTGGTTTTCTAAAACTGAGCAACACAGTTCCTGAGACCTGAACCTTCTTTGCCTTGCATGGTTTTGACTCGCAGCCAAGCCAAAGCTCTTGTCAACCACGCTAGCCGTCAACCACTTCCGTCCACCCCGTCCGTGACCAAGCCTACAATGGAGTTCAACTCAGAGACCGAAAGAACTCCCATTCGTCCAACCCCGCCGCAGACTCCCATTGTCCAAGAAGGAGACCAAGACTTCGAACAATTCTTGGACCTCAACGTCAAGGCCTTGCAACATTATCTCGCGCATAGCCGAACGTGAGACTCCTTGGGCAATCCAATCTATGGAATGCCAACCTCCCTTATCGCGACTACGACTGTATCGACAACATCCATAGTTCAACCTTCAGACACTCAAGCCATCGCTTTGACCACTGACCAGACTTTGACCAATCCTCCAGGTGTGGCCTCTCCCTCTATCATTGGGCCCACTTCCACCGGGGTTCTGGCCCCCTGTCAACCTCAACCCCCTCAACCGCTATCCACTCCTTTTCAAAACCTTATCGTCTCTATTCCGCCTACCCTGGCCCCTATCAACACCAGGGTGGCTTCTTATCCCTTGGCCCCCGTTACCATAGTTTAACCTCTTGTGGTGACAATGGGCCCAGCTATGTCTTCCACCCAACCACCTTTAGCCTCCACCTCGGCCCGTGCGATTAGTCATCCGTACATTGTGCAACCGACTATGTCGCACACCTCCCCTAGCCTCTTCCAAGTGCCCTACAACTTAGGGGGCGCGCCACCCGTCAATCCGTCGGCAGACATCATCAAAATGCTAATGGACAAGATGACCAGTCTTGAGACCTCTGTTTCCAGCTCGCGCAACACTCTTTCATACGAGCAGATCTATAACAAGCCCATCCATCCTTCTGTCCCAATCAGACCATATCCTAGCCAGTGGGAGCTTCCGAAGTTTTCTCGCTTTCAAAACAAGGAAGACCCACAACAACATTTGCGGGCATTCAGACATGCCTGCTATCTTATTGGCCATGACGATGCGTTACTCTTACGCACGTTTCCTATGTCTCTCTCGGGTGCTGCACTTGACTGGTACAGCTCCCTTCCTAGCCATTCTCTCTTCTCATTCACACAATTGGCTCAGCTCTTCCTCGATCACTTTTCCATCAACATAACCAAGAAGGTCTCAATCACAGACCTCTATTCTATCAGGCAATTCGAGGACGAGTCCATAGCCGACTTCGTAGCTCGATGGAGAGGCCTTATCAATCAACTCTCCTTTTCCTTACCCCAGGCCGAGCTTATTGAACCCTTTTCCCAAGCCTGCGCCAGACATATCTCTTCCACCCTGAGGGTTCAAACCTTCTGCACTTTTGACGAAGCCTTCACGATGGCTCACAAACTTGAGTTGCGTGCCATCGAGGAGAATAAAGTCAAGTTGCGGAACAAGAATCCCAGCTCTAAGACCAATGACTCTTCCTCTGCCAAGCCATCATCATCTAATTCTAAATCCAAGGCTTCAGCTAATGCCGTGGTTGTCAGACCTTCATCCTCTTCGACCAATCAGCCTGAGCCATCTACATCTCAGAGCGCTACTCGCCAGTTTCAGCAAAGATACGTGCAGCGATGATATACTCCTCTCGGAGAATCATATGCATCTATGCTGGACAAGCTTCTCAAACAGGGGGCCCTCAATCTCCCTCAAGCCCGACCTCCTCCACAATTCGATCCCTCTCACGCCATCCCCGCGTGGTATAGGGAGCATGACTTCTGCAGCTTCCACCGTGTTAAGGGCCATGACACAAAAAACTGCAAAACCTTTAAGAACATAATCCAAGACATGCTTGAAAAGGGAGACCTCATCTTAGACAATCCAAATGCACCCCCTAATCAGGCCATTGACATCTTTAAACAACCTTTCCCCAATCATCCGCCAACTCAGAACAACGTCCAGACCTTAATTGACGACAATCATGAGCACAACGTTCGAACAGTCAATACGGTCTCTCCATTTGTCCCCAATCAACCTCAAGAGGTTAGTCCATCAATCAGTCCGTCACATGAGGACGAACCTCTCTCCCTGGCTAGTTCTCCACCGACCTCTCTCATCTTGGAGGACACCTCAGCTTTACCTGCACCACCGGTCTCGCCATCCTCCGTTCTACTGCCTATGGAGGACCCGACCCTTCCTACTCCTCAGCCGCAGGTGGAGGGCACCGTCATCCCTGCCCTTTACCCGCTCAGGGAGCCTCACTTCTCAGATTCTTCTCCACCCAGGGAAGAACCTATCTCCCCTTCACCTTCATCTAAATCTGTCATGACTTCACCACACCAGGCGTCTAAGACCACTATACCCATCTCATCTTCAACCTCACAACCATCAACATCTTCTTCTCAGCCATTTTCCCGATTAGTGGAGAAAATCGCGCTTCTCCCTCCAAGGAAAGTGATGCCTCAGGTGTTGTGGGAGCGTCTTAAAGCCCTTCAACATACCCGCGCCCTCTCATCACATGCCGCTAATCCTCCTAAGGCAAAATCTTGTCAAACTCTTGACAAAGACCAGACTCTCAAACCTCAATCAAACCCGTCCAAACCAAAACCTGCATCTACCTCATCTAAACCCATCAAGTCATTTGGCGTTCGTCCTGTCTCCACCCTCACTCACCCGCAAGTGAAGGTGGACCTAAGCCAGACCTCGACCAGCAGTACTCTTCCAACCAAGTCGAAGAGGACTGCCAGACCACAGAAACGAATGCCTCCTTCTCCGTCACCATTGCCATCAATTTTGGGCCCTCATCCTTCGACCTTGACCAGCATCCTTCCCACTCTGGCCTTCAAACAAAACTCATTTCTTCCTTTGCTTCCTCTCCCTACCTCCAGTCGGCCCTCTCCTAAAAAGGCGGTATCAATCATCAAGGAAGAGCCATCTCCATCTGTCATCGCGCCATCAACCCATAAGGTGGTACGGAAATCTCTTCTAGCCTCGCCTAAGCAAAAGTCACCAACCTCGCGCATATCAAATAACACGGACCCTCTATTGGGCTCATACTCATTGATATTGCGCCGACTTCTCCAGACTTCTGACATAACCCTTCCGCCCATCAAGCCTTTCCAACCTCTCGGGTCCAAGCCCTCCTGGTTCGACGATACGAAAATTTGTTTATATCATCGTACACCAGGACATGACACCGAGACTTGCTGTGCCCTCAAGGTCGTCATCCACCGCCATATGGAGAAAGACACTCTTCTCCTTGAGGACACTCTCGACCAGACCCTAACTCCTTCCTCTTCAAACACGTCAACATCTCACCAGCAAAACATGACCCCTTCCTCACCCCCTATTTTCGAAATCAATGCTATCCGTATAACCACTAGGTCACAAAAGGACAAGGCAAAAGAAAAAGCTGCCATTCCTTGGACCTATCCCTTCGTCAAGCCACCCCTTGCGCCCAAGCCTAAAATTTCTATCCTTGGCACGTCCCAACCTTCTTCGTCTTCCTCTTCTGGGCCAATTCACGACTCCATGCTGAAGCAGCTTCATCAGACACCTGTGAAGATGTCTCTTTATGACCTTATCCAAACCTCACCTCAGCACCATCAAGCCCTTATCCAAGCCTTGCAGGCAGTGGAGGTCCAACCCGAGGACCCCCAACCACTCGCTGCCCTCGTCCATTCTTTATCTCCTGTCAACTCCATCACATTCAGCGATTCTGAGATTCCCACATCCAACACGGAAGATCAGGACGCCGCCCTCTTCATCACTGCCTATGTCGATCGGACACGCATCAAACACGTTATGATCGACGGCGGCGCTAGCATCAACATTATCTCTACCCACGCCTTTGATCAGCTGTCTCTTCCCAAGAATTGCGTCTCCAAAACTGATGCGATCTTACGCTCTTTCAATGACACCACTGCCATGACCATTGGCACAGTCATCCTTCACATCCGCGTTGGCCCACGCACAGTCCCGGAGCTCTTCTATATCATCGAAGGAGAGTTTCAATACAACCTTCTACTAGGCTGACCTTGGATCCGTGCCATGGCCTGTATTCCTTCCACCCTGCACCGTTGTGTGAAGTTTGAGCATGATGGGCAAGTTCATACCATTCCCACTGATCCTTCACCCTTCAAGACTTGCAACACCACCTATCATCCCAATGATGTCCTCATTCCCATCAAACCGTCAACTCCGGCACCGCCTCCATCTGTGGAAGCTTCGACCAGTTTGCAATCGGTGGTCGCCCTCACCCCTCCTCTTCAAACGCCGACCAAAGACCCCATGGAAGACATCTTCCAACGATTATCACTTGGGGAATATCGCTTGTTGACCCTCGACATGTTCCAAACTCCGCAAGAGTATGGACGCCTTCACCTCAGTCCCAATTACGACCATCGGATCGGGACGGTCGTACCTTATGGTCCTCCTCACTTCCAAACCAACTTTGTCTATGGGGGGCTTAATCAAGCTCCTACCAACGCCAATTCCCTTTCTTCACCTCAACCTTTCACATCTGATTTCTCATTTCTTGGCAACCCCGCCTTTGCACACACTTACCTTCACAGGTGTGCATGGAAGGGTTTTGGTTTCGGACGTTATGAGCAGGGCTCCCATCAACCCATTGAGCCACTCAATGATCACGATGCCAAGAAATGGTATGGCCTGGGATATCATGACCCCACTCAGGCTCCTTTCGACTCTGTCCCGAGCCAACCATCGACCAGTCTCCTCCAGACTCGCCCATTTCTCCTTCGTCACCTATGGAGTCGGTGGTTTCCATCCCTCTTAGTTTTTTTTCCATAAACACCATCCGCCTGGAACCCCTGACCTATCAGCTCAATGGGGTGTCCAGGTCTCTCCCTCTCATTTTTCCTAGCATGGTAGAAGATGAGTCGGCAACCATTCACACTGTCTACTGCGTTGACGATCACGCCATCCTTTCCTACATGGGTGCCGACGACCCTTTCATCCAGCGTTTCCTCCCTTCCGAGACCCAGGTTATGTTAAATGAATCCACCATTGACATCAACCTCCCTTCTTCTTCTGATGTTCCTCACGTCTTAAAGATTGGCCAATCTTTAGACGCTCAGGAGTAGCTTGACTATGCCCAGTTCCTTTCCAACCATAGCAAGGCCTTTGCCTGGACTTACAGCAACATGCCTGGCATCGACCCCACCATTGCTACCCATAACATTGTCACCAAACCAGAGGCTAAGCCTATTAGGCAGAACCTTCGAAAGATGCATCCTCACGTTGCGCTCCTTGTCAAAGAGGAACTTCAATGCCTTCTTTCTGTCTCCTTCATCCAACCCATCGATTATCCACAGTGGGTCTCTAACATCGTCCCAGTTACTAAAGCAACTGGGGGGATTCGGATCTGCACAGACTATCGCGACCTTAACCTAGCCTATCCCAAAGATGACTTTCCTCTTCCTAACATTGACCAGCTTGTTGATCTCACGGCCGGCCACGAGATGCTATCTCTCATGGACGGGTTTTTAGGATACAATCAAATCCTGATCGCACTGAAAGATCAGTACAAGACTACCTTTATCACCCCATGGGGGACTTTCTGCTATCGAGTCATGCCTTTCAGCTTGAAAAATGCTGGTGCCACCTATCAGCGTGCCATGACCTACATTTTCCACGATCTCCTCCATAAAATCATGGAGGATTATGTGGATGACCTCCTCGGCAAGTCCAAACTTTGCCGCGACCACTTGACCATTCTCACAATCATCTTTTCTCGCCTTCTTCAATACAATGTCTGCCTCAACCCCAAGAAGTGTGTCTTTGGGGTCCTCTCAGGCAAACTTCTCGGCTTCATCGTTTCCTTTTGTGGTATCGAGATAGATCCTGCCAAGATCCGCGCTATCCTCGAAATGCCACCCCCGACCAATCTCAAGCAGCTTCGCAGTCCACAAGGGAAGCTCCAGTCCATTCACCATTTCATCTCGCAACTTTCAGTCCACTGCCAACCTTTCCATCACCTCCTTAAGAAAGACATCTCCTTTAAATGGGATAAGGACTGTCAAGAGGCTTTTGAGGCCCTCAAAAGCTATCTGGTCTCCCCACCAGTCCTCATTCCACCTAAGGACGACCAACCCTTCTACCTTTATATCTCTGCTACCAACCATTCGTTAGGTGCCATGATCGCGCACCGAGATGAGCATCATCGTGAGCAAGCGGTTTACTACATCAGCCGAACACTGGTCGACTATGAAACTCGGTATACTCATACTGAGAAACTCTGTTTGGTATTAGTCTTTTCCGCCACCAAGCTCCACCACTATCTTCTCAACCACAAAACCTTTGTCGTCACTCACACCGACCCTCTCAAGTACATGCACTCCAAGCCATATCAGAATCAACGTATGGCTCGGTGGCTCATGCTGCTTGCTGAGTTTGACTTCGAATTCATCCAGCAGAAATCTATCAAGGGGCAAACCATCGCTGACCAACTGGCAGATGCCCCTCTTCCCAACAACCAACCTTCCCACTGTGAGTTCCCTGACGAGTCTATCGCTACCCTTTCCACCGATGACACCGTCTACCAAATGACCATGTTCTTTGATGGCTCCAAATGTCAACTCGGCAGGGGTGCGGGGGTCATCCTCATCCCACTCGAAGGGGAGCCCATGCCTCTATCTTTCAAGCTTGACTTTGATTGTACCAATAATATGGCCAAATACGAGGCCTTAATTTTGGGACTTCAGACTGCTCTTTCTCTCCACATCAAGTCTATCAACATCTTCGGTGACTCGCAGCTCGTCGTTAATCAAGTTAACGGTTCATATCTCTGTAAAAATGAAGTTTTACAGAGGTATAAGAATCGTGTTGACCTTCTTTTAGCATCTTTCGACCATCACCTCTTGTAGACTGTTCCACGCTCTACGAACAAGTTTGCTGACACCATGGCTTCTCTTGCTTCACAAATCCCGTCTTCATCATCATCATCTCACCTTTTTGTCATAGTGCATCATGTACCTTTGCCTTCATACATCTCTCCTCACATCGACCATATCAACACTGTCAATTCTAGCCCACAAGATGACTGGTATAAGCAACTCGTGGACTACTTGTCTCTTTCTGTCACTCCTCCCAACCTCTCTAGCAATGCGTGGCGAGCTTTCATCAAGCGCATAGCTCGCTATACCATGCTAGGGGGTCTTCTCTATAAACGAGGCTTCGACGGCCTCCTGCTTCACTGTCTAACCTCCACTGAAGCTCCTCAAGCCATAAAGCAAGTCCACGACGGGATTTGTGGTGGACACTTCAGTGGAAACTCGGTTGCCAAGCGCATCCTTTGCCTGGGTTATTATTGGCCCACCCTTCATCAAGACTGTAGCGACTATGTTCGACGTTGCATCAAGTGTCAGCAGCACTCTAACCTGCTTCATCTCCCTAGCCACGCCTTGCAAGTCGCTCAAGATTTTTGGCCTTTCTCTCAGTGGGGCTTGGATCTCATCGGTGAGATCAACCCTCACTTGTCTCTTCGTCATCAGTCCATCATCACTGCCACTGAGTATTTCACCAAGTGGGTGGAAGCTATTCCTCTTGTCTCCACAAAAGCCGACAAAATTGTCGACTTCATCAGCAGCCACGTCATCTGTCGTTTCGGTGTCCCTCACAAAATCATTACCGACAATGGCAAGTCCTTCAAAAACAAGACTGTCCAAAAACTATGCGACTCATTTGGCATCAAACTCAGCTTTTCTTCGCCTTACTACCCACAAGCAAATGGGCAGGCAGAGGCTTCCAACAAAATTCTCACTAAAATTCTCATGAAGGTGGTTGACGATACAGGAAGGGATTAGCACATTCATATTCCCTTCGCTTTGTGGGCCTACCGCACTAGCATCCGAACCTCTACGGGTGCTACTCCCTTCTCTCTCATGTACAGAACAGAGGCTGTCTTACCTCTCGGAGTACAGATCCCGTCTCTCCGCATCTCCCTACATGACATTCTCTCCAACGACGACTTTCGTCAAGATCGCCTAGCTCAACTTGAGTTACTCGACGAGCGTCGTCTTGCTGCCCTTAATCATCTCCATGTCTACCAAAGTTGCATAAAGCGAGCCTACGATAAAAATCTGTGAGAACGAGATTTCAACATCGGAGACCTCGTCCTCAAAGAGAATCAGCACGTGACCAATATGGAGTGAAGTAAACGAGGCAAGTTCACCCCTAATTGGCTTGGACCTTTTCTCATCATGCACAAGTATGGGTCAGGGACTTATCGTCTGTCTTCCCTCGATGGACGGCCAGAACTTGAGCTTCTTAATGCATTGCATCTTCGACCATTCTTCTGCTAGTCGAGTACTCGTCTACTTGACACGTAACTTGAGCTCGTCCCTTGAGCAATCCTCATCCTCTTAATCCTCATCCCTTTCAACCCTATTCCCCTTTAACAAGTTCTCTACGACCCTTTCATGATGCATGGATGCTTTGTCCTAATAAAAGGGGCGTCCTTGAACTTCTACAGCCTTGTCCATGACTCTAATCTAATCAAAAAATCAATCAAAAAATATATCAAGATGTCAAAACATATCCATGGTCACAAAATCAAATCAAAATCAAAAAGACAGACTGCTCCCTCGAAGGACAGCTACACTATCATTGCTGTATTACTAGACTGATCCCTCGAAGGATAGCTAGGCCAACTTATCAAACATTATAAAGCAAAAATATAGACCACTCCCTCGAAGGATGGCTATGACTAAATCTTGCTACAAATAGCAACCTTTCTTAGAAGCTTCCCACATTGATCAGCTTCACAACATGACCACTACATCAAAAGACATCTCTATGTAGGCTTCCCGCATCGATCAGCCTGTGCAAAAAAAAAAAAAAAAAAAAAAAAAAAAAAAACGAGTCATGGACTTGGCTTGTAGTTGTCTCAGGGTCTCCGATAAAAGGGGCAAGATTATTCCTGCTCTTAAACTGGGTTACCCTATCCTCTTCCTCTCACCTGCTCAAGGGACTTCGAGCTCACTTTAATGTCAAAGTGATTCGATTACCGTTCTAACTCAACACTGGTCAACGACGTAATGCATGAACGGGGCTTTTGTTCTAATAACCCCTATCTATGCTTCCTTTTTGGTCCTTGTCAATGAAAAAGCGATTTGCCTTTCATCTTTTCTCTTCACTTTAGTCACATTTAACCGCATCAATTAGCGACTCATCTCAAACCCAGCCATTTTCATCATTTTCAGCTGGCATCATCCTAGACCATTTCACATAGTTTCTATGGACACCAGTACACATGGAAACTACCGACTAGACCCAATTTATGTTAAGCATAAACCAATACTTACTGAAGCATAAATAGACTTCTATTCATTTTTAGCATATATCCATCGCGACTATGGAAACTTGCTAGGGATGAAAGACTCTCGACCAATTCTACAGAATATACCATCTGTAGCATCATTTTATCCTCATCTTACCCTCGTCATTTCAACACATGACCAATCTCATCATCGACCAATCTTCTCAATTTGTTTGAACTACATTGGTCTGAGGCCCTATGACCAGGGCTATGTAGGCAGCACTCAGATAACACATCCTCTGAGGTTAGCTCGACCACCCCCGTTTGTTCGTCTCTTTGATGAACAAACCTTCTCTTCTGCGACCTTAACCAAGACCAATCATTTTCTTTTGACCAAGACCAATCATTTTCTTTTGACCAAGACCAATCATTTTCTTTGACCAAGACCAATCATCGACTTTGACCAAGACCAATCAATCCCTCTGACCCTCCCTCCCTTTTAGGGAGAACTACATCGGCCTGAGGCCCCTTACGACAGGGGCTATGTAGGCAGCACTCAGTTGACATGGGGTCTTCTGGGGTTAGCTCGACCGCATCCTTTCATCCATCCATCCCCTTGACCAATGGCCATTCTTCGACCTTCGACCACTTCCAAGACAATGTTGCCTTGGTTGTTTTTACGTGTGTGCTACCTCACGGCTGGTTAGCAGGATTGTCCGCAGACTATTTTTGACCCTTCGCAAGTATAGGATCGCGAGCCAGTTGATCTCTACTACTTGTGGCTTTTTCGTGTTTCTGGGAGCACTTCCTGAGCCCTAGATACCTGGAACACGACGACCATTTGGAGCTTCAGCTTAAATTGAGTGACCCGATCAGCAGACGACTAAATGCTGGGGCCCGGTTACTTCAATTTTGGCACTCCTTGACCCTCGACATGCGACAATTTGACCCGACCATCCCGTGACGTGGTATATGCGCAATCACAACTTTTGCAGCGTTTTCACTCACTTTTCATCTTTCTTATCCATTTCTCTATCAAATCAACACTCGATCTTTGGTTCCCTTCTCTCGACTATCGCTTTGAGGGGGGAACACCTCATCCCTTTTCTGGGGCAACCAACTCCTATTTTTGTCTTGCAGTTCATCTAGAACAACCAACAAGACAAAAAGGGGCAAATGTAGACACTACAAATGTGTCTGCACCTTGGTCCTCCCCCTTGGCCTTAAACCCCTATCCTAACCCTTGACCTTGGCCCCCTTTCCACCCTACCCTTGCCACCTTGGATCCTCCCTTGAATCCCTCCACCTTCCCCCTAGCATTTATTAGGCCAAACCTCTTCATTATCTTCCCCCCACGCCCATTTTGGCATCCTCGTGACCATTCTTCCCATCCCCCCTCGCTCGGCGGCGTGCAAGAATGGGCAGAGGCTATTTTTAGCCTCTGTCCCCATTCTGAAACCGTCGATGTCAGCGACCCTTCGGCCGACGTCGGCGAAACTGCCAGCGTCGGCATCCTTCATTACCCCTTTCTGCATCTGTTGCAGCCCCCTGGACCCTGGAGCTCGAAAACAGACTTCTCTTGGTGCTTTAGCTTTCATCTCTCCTCTGTCTTGACCTCGTGCAATAGTAGCAACAGGTGAAAAGGCTCTGGATCAGGTATCCTCTTCTTGCAACAAGTCTTCTGTGGCTCCAACAACAACACCTCCTTTCTTCAGTCAGCAAAAAGGTAAGCAAAGTCTGGTTTTTTCATTTCATTTATTTAGTTTTCAGTAATCTATCCTATCTATTGTCCTCTACTCCCTCTGTTCTTCCCCCTGAGAGGCTACAAAGCCTTCTCAGGTCCTGTCCTCTGTGTCTCTTCCTCTTCCCCATCCCCCTGTCAACAAAGACCTTGTATAAGGCACCCGACCAGAGCTAGACCACTCCCCAGTCCATCTAAATTTGTCCCTGAACTCTGTCTCACCTCCGTTCACGAACCAGACCCGTCCATAGTCCAGAAAGCAACTCAGACCCGACTACAGGCCATAACCCCGACCGACGCCGGTCACTACCCCAACCGACGTCGGCAGGATAGCCGACGCCGGCAGATCAGATAACCGACGCCGGCAACATTTCCGACCTCGGTGACTGTCTTCAGCCCAACAGCTCCTTCAGGTAATCATTTTGGTCTTTTCTTTCCTTTCTAATTTCTTTGTCACTTCTGTATTCTGGCATTCTGTCTTTTTATCAGTCACTTATCTTATCAAAACAATGGGTTGACCTCCCTTAAGGAAGTTTTTACACTTCCGGGAACAAGCTTTTGCTTGGCAACCCACCGCCTATTCATCTAACATTTTCTTGTCCAAGTTTCCTTTTTTTTCTTGCAGGTGTCATTCCTCCACAGCCAAAGAGGAGTGCCCACAAGCGTCTGGATTTACGGTGCGCAATCTTTAGTCCAGGTACTTCCCATGCCTTGTCCATTACTTTTTAGTTTCTTATTTCTCTTAGATCTAAAAGCGAATTTTGAATAGAAATAATTACCCTCAAGGTAATGGCTAGGCTAAACCATCAAATAAAACCATTGTTAATATTCACAAAAAGATTGTCAATGATGTCAATTATGATTGGCACCTACAAATATTCTCTTCCCTTTGGGCATACCATACCAATCATCATATTCCTACAAAATCCATTCCATACTCACTTTTTTGTGGTACTAAATCCATCCTTCCCATTGAGGTCTAATTGCCTTCACTATGCATATCTCTCAAACATGTCCTCGATGATCAAGATTATCAAGTATCTCACCTGCAAGAGATAGACCTACTTGATGAAAAATTCATAGCTATGCTCAACAATCTTTAGTCATATTAGAAATGACTCAAAGGCTACTATAATCGATGCATAAAATTTAAACAATTTGAACTTGGTGATCTTGTTCTTAAAGAAAACCAAAATAATACCATGGTTGAGAAGAAGCATAAAGGTAAATTCAAACCTAATTAGATATGGCCTTTCATCATTATTAAAAATTATAGATCAGGGGCATACAGGCATGCCACACTAGATGGAGAAGAACTTCCTAAGAAAATGAATATTATTCACCTCAAGCGATATTATGCTTGAGTGCTAAGGGTATTATCTGTAAAGACCATTTTAGTGGTGCCATTTTATCACTATTATTCTTTGTACAAATATCATTCTTATCCATCCTCTTAACCTTATCCATTTTACCATTCTATTCTATCAACTAGACATGTTCTAAAGCCTAGCCTATTTAAATATAGTTTTTTCCATTCATTATGCATTTTTAGTACTGAGGAATCTAATCAATTTCATCAGTTATTTGAAGTACTTCAGACAGAGATCATATTTTGGAGCAATATGACAAAAGTTTTGATAGTTGCATCCTTTATTTGTTATTATTTTCTTATCACCAGTCCTGCTACTAATTATAACCACCTTTGGGAAAATTAGTACCATTGATCATGACATTGTATCCTAGTTATAACTACCTATGGGAAAACTAGGAGCAACATTTGTCTTGACATACCAACTTGCCACTTCCTATGCCATACTATGACTTTTTACAACTTGTGCCTATTTTGTTTGAATTGATTGCTACACTAATCAAATTCCTCTGTTATAGGGTGGAATTATAGTGACTTGAGGTCCTACTCTGAGATTATGTAGGTAGCAATCGATACTTGTTGAGGTTAGTTTAGTCACCCTTTCCACCATGCTCTCATTATTTTGTGAGCAACCTATGTTTAAATGCTCTCACCATTTTGTGAGAAATCTAAGTTTAAACACTCTCACAATTTTGTGAGATTGAACCATTTAATGCCTCATCATTCTTGATCGAGTTGAGATACTTTTAAAATTCTAAAAACATTTGTAAAATTATTAGACAAAACCAAAAACATTTGACTTCTTTTCCTTAAGGATTCTAGGAACCCTTACTAAGTTGCAAGCAAACCACTTATCACTTAGTTTCCCCATCCTTTTTAGCCTTTTATCTCATGCACTTTCCATTTTTAAAGGCCATTCCTCTTCTTCTATTGCATCCATTCTATTTGTTTTCATCAATTATCACATTCTTCCCATTCCATGGAAGAACTAAATTTGGCCTAAAGTTTTTTTTAATTGGATATTACATCCATGGAACTATGTAGGTAGTGACAACTTTCCTAGTGCATATGGAGACAAATCAGCCACCCCCTTCCTTTTTTCTATTCCCACATTTTGTTTGTTTGCTAATTTGTAACTTATTTTCTAGGGGCAATGTTTGTATGGTTTCTATTATATTGTTTGTTTATTTGTCCCTGCTTATTTTGTTTATTTATCTACTTGTTTGTTTTCTTTCAACACTATTACCTTGACTTAGTTTATATGTGTTCATTGGGTAATTCCTTACCCACACTTATACTTGAATCCATCTATAGTAATATGTTTACATTGTCATCATGGTTTCTATCATTTCTATACTATTTTATATTGAGTATTGGATTATGGGAGTCAGTCCTCATAAATATTTCAACCAAGTCCTCATGATGTTATACCATGATGCCTATTGATATGTGCTATAATAAACCTCAGCTTAAAGAAGTCTATTAAGCAATGACATCATCAACATCTCTTTAGCACCGAAATCCCAATTCAATCCCAATCATATCTCAAATAGAATAATTAAACATGAAATAATTTCAACCTTTATTAGTTCGAATGAGCATCTCCCTACTAGTAGGTTGTTCCAATTCATCATTACCCTCTGTGTTAAGTTATCATCATCCTCAACCAAGTTTATAATGTTTTCCATAATTGAGGTCCAATGATTATAACTTCCTATGGACAAATCATTATACACCATCCCACCTACATTTCTCAATGATTATAACTACCATTGGAAAAATCATTGTGTTATCACCATTTTAATTTTTTTCCCATATAAGGGCATGTTGTTATCTTGTTTATCTATCCTAACTAGGGTAGCTCTATCTTCTCAATGATTATAACCTCTTTTGAGAAAATCATTATGTTATCATACCATGTTGCCACTATTGAGGTACAATGTTTATAACTGCCTTTGGGAAAACCATTGTACACCATCCCACTTGCATTCTTAGTGATTTTGACTACTTTTTAAAAACTATTATGTTTTCACCCCATCATATTTCCTTTCTTTGGTCCCCTTATTTTTCTTCTTAACAAGGGACTGTTTGTCAACCTACTTGTGCCAACCATTCCTTTGCGAGGGCAAACCATCATACAATTAATTTATCATCATTATAGTTATAGGCATACATGACATTTTCATTATTTGATAATATTTTACTATGATTATATCTTTCAATGCCTTCCCAAATAGGGGAAAACTATAGACACTTAAATTTGGCCACCAATGACCTCCAACCAGGATTTTGACCAATTTCCACCAAAGTGCACAATTTGGCCAAAAAGAACTAAAGCACATTAAATAAGCTGAAATTAACATATTCAAGTGCTAATTTTGGATAAGGTATCACTAAATGGGGAAATATAGTTTATGGTCTAACTAACTTTGATAAGATCATTTTGAGTCAAAATGCCAATTTTGCACTTGAGTGCTCTGGACTGCTCTTTTCTATCAAATTTATTATATGATATGTATGTATTTTTTATTTGGTGTTGGAAACATCCTAAATGGGATAATAGATCCAATGCATATGATATTGAAATCCAATTTCAATCCAGTCAGATTTTGGACCAATAATAAGGCATTTTGATCAATTTGAGTAATTTGTGCACAAAGTGCTTAATCATGCTTAAGAGCTAATTAATAAAAATCAAGGATTAATTAATAATTCCATGAAAACTTGTTTTTAGAAATGAATATTGAAAATATACATCATCAGGTGACCTCATTTCTTGGGAAGACATCCTTAGGCCATAAATGCCACAAATATCAAGATTATGGGTTTCCCATGCCTCTTTATTACCTACCATGCCTCATTAATTCCCATTATTCCAAAGTCATGATGAGGATAATAATGGATTTTAATTACATAATTAAATTAATCTATGACCACACATCTCAATCTTGAGATGGATGGTCATGGTTAATTCTAGTCATTATTAAAAATCTATAAATAGAGAGGCTATGAACATGAATTTGAAGCTTAATTTGGGAAAAGTCACCATGTCAAATTGATTCCAAGAGATCTCAAATGCCAAATTTATGATTCCAAAATATTGAGCCAAGACAAGCCAAAGCCACAAGGTGCCAAGGAGAAGAGGAGATAGACAAGCCTCCTTTGATGAAGACTTCATGAGCACAAGCTGAGGAAGCCACTACAACAAGCATTTGGAGCATCCAAGGAAGGTGAATGATTCTTGTTTTTATTTACTTTTTAGTTGTAATTTTTCATTTATTTATTTTAGTAAGTTCACCCTAGTAACTAGGCCTATAGATGTATGCTAATTAGTGTGTTTTTATCAATTTATTTGCATTTTTAGACTAACACAATACTAATCACCTCTCTTGAGTCAAATTCCTAGTTCACATAATAAACCATCATATAATTAGTTTATCATAATTGTATTTTTAGGCATACAAGACCTTTTAATTCTTTGAGAAGATGTTACTGTGCTTATAGCTTGCAATGCCTTCCCAAATAGGGGCAAATTATAGACACCTAAATCTAGCCACCAATGACCTCCAACTAGGCTTTTGACTAATTTCCACCAAAGTGCACAATTTGGCCTAAAAACACTAAAGAAAATTAAATGATTTAAAATTGAAAAATTCAAGTGCCAATTTTTGTTAGGGTATCACTAAATGGGGCAATGCAATTTATGGGCTAGCTAACTTTGATCAGATCATTTTGAGTCAAAATGTCAATTTTGTACCTAGGTGCTCTAGATTGCTCTTTTATATAAAATTTATTATATAATATTAATTTATTTGTTATTTGGTGTTGTAAACATCATAAATGGGATAATGGATCCAACACATCTGACATTGACTTCCAATTCCAATCTAGTCAAATTTTAGACTAATAACAAGGCATTCTAATCAATTTGAGTAATTTGTGTACAAAGTACTTAATCATGATTAAGAGATAATTAATATAAATCAAGGACTAATTAATAATTTTATGGAAACTTGTTGAAAAATTGTTTTTAGAAATGAATATTGAATATCTACATCATCAGGTGACCTCATTTCTTGGGAAGACATCCTTAGGCCATAAAAGCCACAAATATCAAGATTATGGGTCTCCCATGCCTCTTTATTACCTCCCATGCCTCATTATTGTCCCTTATTATAAATTCATGATGAGGATAATTATGGATTTTAATTAGATAATTCAATTAATCCATGAACACACATCTCAATCTTGAGATGGATGGTCATGATTAATTCTGGTCATTCTTGAAAATCTATAAATAGAGAGGCCATGAACATGAATTTTAAGCTTAATTTGAAAAAATTTACCATGTCAAATTGATTCCAAGAGCTCTCACATACCAAATTTATGATGCCAAAATATTGAGCCAAGCCAAGCCAAAGCCACAATGTGCCAAGGAGAAGAGGAGATAACCAAGCCTCCTTTGATGAAAACTTCATGAACACAAGCTGAGAAAGCCACTACAATAAGCATTTAGAGCATCCAAGGAAGGTGAAGGATTATTTTTTTCTTTAATTTTTATTTATGCTTTTTATTTTTTCTGTTATTAAGCTAATCCTAGTAACTAGGCCAAGAGATGTATGGTAATTAGTGTGTTTTTATCAATTTATTTGTATTTTTGGACTAACACAATACTAATCACTTCTGTTGAGTCAAATTCTTAGTTCACATAATAAACCATAATAAAGTTAGTTTATCATCATTGTAGTTTTAGGCATACATGAACTTTTCATTTTTTGAAAAGATGTTACTGTGTTTATATTTTGCAATGCCTTCCCAAATAGGGGCAAATTGTAGACACCTAAATCTGGCCACCAATGACCTCCAACCAAGTTTTTGACCAATTTCAACCAAAGTGAACAATCTGGCCAAAAAAACACTAAAGCACATTAAATTAGTTAAAATTGGCATATTCAAGTGCCAATTTTAGTCAGGCTATCACTAAATGGGGCAATATAATTTATGGGCTAGCTAACTTTGATCAAATCATTTCATATCAAAATGCTAATTTTTCACCTGTGTACTCTGGATTGATCTTTTATATCAAATTTATTATACAATACATGTGTATTTATTATTTGGTTTTGGAAAAATCATAAATGGGAAATGGATCCAACACATTTGACATTGGCTTCCAATTCTAATCCAGTCAAATTTTGGACTAATAACAAGGCATTATGATCAATTTGAATAATTTGTGCATAAAGTGCTTAATCATGTTTAAGAGATAATTAATCCAAATCAAGGCCTAATTAATAATTCCATGTAAACTTGTTAAAAACTTGTTTTTATAAATGAATATTGAATATCTACATCATTAGGCGACCTCATTTCTTGAGAAGACATACTTAGGCCATAAATATCATAAATATTAGGATTATGGGTCTCCCATTCCTCTTTATTTCCTCCCATGAATAAGTAATGTCCCTTCTTCCAAAGTCATGATGAGGATAATTATGGATTTTAATTACATAATTCAATTAAACCATGACCACACATCTCAATCTTGAGATGGATGGTCATGGTTGATTCTGGTCATTCTTGAAAATCTATAAATAGAGAGGCCATGAACATGAATTTTAAGTTTAATTTGTGCAAATTTATCATGTTAAATTGATTCCAAGATATCTCACATACCGAAGTTATGAATCCAAAATATTGATCCAATCCAAGCCAAAGCCACAAGGTACCAAGGACAAGAGGATATAGACAAGCTTCCTTTGATGAAGACTTCATGAGCACAAGCTGAGTAAGCCACTACAAAAAGAATTTGGAGCATCCAAGGAAGGTTAAGGATTCCTATTTTTCTTTACTTTTTAGTTGTGATTTTCATTTTTTTTGGTTATTAAGCTCACCCTAGTAACTAGGCCTAGAGATGTATGCTAATTAGTGTGTTTTTATCAATTTGTTTACATTTTTGGACTAACACAATACTAATCACATCTCTTGAGTCAAATTCCTAGTTCATAGGGAGTAATGGTAGTTTGTACCTTACTATATAGTTGTGGGCTACCATTATCTTTAGGTGAAGGGTGAGAACTAGGTCCTACCGTAATGAGGGGTGGCTTGGGGGATTCATTGGTATCTTTAGTTTTTAGTGAATCACATTTGGAATGAATATAAGATGTAGTATTACTATTAACATGTGCATCATTTGAAATAGAATCATTCATAAAAGTAGGATCCATATTTTGACATGCATTTTGTTTGAGAGAAGAAGTGAGAGAAGAGTTAGAAACATGAGATGCATATTCTTCTTCACTATGTGCATAATTATCATCATCATCATCATTATCATATATGTAATATTATTCATAATCACTCTCATTTTCATATTCATTGGCATGCTCACTATCATATTCATTATCACTTCCATCATTGCTAGGGAGAGGTGTAATGGAAGGATTGAGTTCTTTTCAACTATGTAATAATTTATCATTTGACATTGGAATATCATGTGCATCTATGTTATCCATAGATGAAAGACATGCATTATTTTCATGTGCAATATGAGAAGTAAGAGAAATGTATTTTTCATTTAAACATTTATTTTGATAAAGTAAAGTTAAGAACATATGATGTATCATTAGAACTATGCATTGGTAATTTGATTCTATTGTGTTTATATAGTTGTAATTTGAACATAGTAGTAACACGAGAGAGAGAGAGAGAGAGAGAGAGAGAGAGAGAGAGAGAGAGAGAGAGAGAGAGAGAGAGAGAGAGAGAGAGAGAGAGAGAGAGAGAGAGAGAGAGAGAGAGAGAGAGAGATTTGGGTCACATGGAAACAAATTATAACTTATTAGAGGTTCACTTGGAAGTACATGACTAATTTTTCCATTTTTTGCATTGTGCATAGGACAATGAGGTGAAGTATTTTTCCCATTTATCAAAAGTATTTTCTTTATAATAAGGGATGAAAGAGATAGGTTTGAGAGGAGAAGATGCATCTAATTTTTATTTTCTATCACTTTCATATGTATGATAATCTTACTCATTGAAACAATAGTAATTATCTTCATTGTAAATAAAATTATTTTCCACATTTTTAGCTAATGTGCAATTTTGCAAATTTGTCCACTCATTATCATAATTATGCAAAAAATTAAGAAATTTATCTATGGGATGAGAGGGAAGAAGTGCCTTAGTGGCCATTTTATTTCTTTCACCAAAAATAATATGAAGAAGTAATATAAATAAAATAAATGCAATATTAACTACTAACATGGAATTATTGAAAATACTTGTGACTATCTAAACAATTTACAAAAAATTTAAAATTAATTTCTAAAAATTGTAAGGATGAATGGTTTGAATTTGGAGGACCTAGTTTAGGAATCTAGGCTTTTGGGCTAAGGTTTTATAATTTTTTAAAATTATAGATATAATTTAAATTATAAAATTGATTTGAACAAGTTAATTGTACAAAAATCAAAAATTTGAAATTAATTTTTTCGCATAAAATAACTACTACTTTAGAAATTTTGGAAATATTTTTGGCACACTAAATAATTTTTAAACTTTTTTAAATTAATTTATAAAATTTGTAAGGGAGGGGAACTTGGGGTTTGAAGACCTAGTTTTGAAATCTAGGGTTTTGAGCTAGGATGTTAGAATTTTTGAAAATTTTGGCTATAATTTACATTCTAAAAATATTTTTGAATGGAATAATTGAAAAAAAATAAAAAAATTATAAAGTAATTTGTTTAACAAAATATGAAGGAAAAACCCTAAGGATGCCTAGAGTTTTTAATTTGTTGGAAGTAAGTCAGGTTCCCCAAAATGTTTTATTATTTTTGGGAATCTATTGTCTAGATGATAAATAATAAGGGTTTGAAATGACATGAAAAATATAATTTAATATAAAAAAATATAGATTTTAACTAATAATTATACAAGACAAAAATAAATTAATTTAGTTGGATTCCAGCTAAAATGGAAGATTATAAGTCTAAAATTTTAGGAGTAGGACTGAGACACTGTCAGGAATCTAAATATAGATTTCATTCTCTAATTGGACAATGCTATAAATATGATACCATTGTGTATATAACTATATTCCTTCCCATCACTATTATCTTAAGGCTAAGAGCTTTTTGGGTTTTATTTACCTACTTAATATGACTATGTGTACCAAATTTTAGGTCTTGGGAGTTACCGAAGCTCACTCTAGGTTTGTTTTAATCTTTAGTACCTATATTGATCTACACACATGGAAATAATAAATAGATCAAAATCAAAAGGGAGTAAAAATTTTTTATGGGAAGAATGATCACACAATCAAGAACCCTTACTATTTTGATTATTGCCTACATTAACCCTCAAGCTAGGGTCTCAGATCTGATTTAGTTTTCCCTTAGGAAACATGCATAATCAACACGTACGATATATGTAAGAATGAATTTCACCTAGGACCTTCCTTGATCAAGCATTAAAGTATATGTGTGATGTATAATTTTGAGCTATACTATTGACTAATTTTTATTATGTCTAATGTGCTAAAGTAGTAAGTATTGGATATAAAATGTCTTGTGTAGTATTTTATATAAGAGACTCATTATTTCAAATTTGGGAGTTTTACTTGCATTCGGTTGATATTGGAAAACTTAGGAATGAAGCAAAGAAAGGGGTAAGACTCATCTAATGGGATAAAGTGACCATTGGAATAAAATTTGCACTTAGAAAATAATGCTAGAAACTAGACACCCTGGGTTTCGATGTTGTAGTCCTATTTAGGCACTATTATCTAGAGGGTCTGGGGCTTAGGGGATGGAATAATCTTGGAAAAAGTGACCCAAGATAGTAAGGGTTAAGTATGGAAGGTTATGAATGATTGGGAATAGTCAAAGAGGTGTCTATGTTATAAAAGAAGACCAAGGTAAATCAGACAAAAGACATGGCTAGATGTGAATAAGACTCATATTCTTTAATCAGAATCTCCAATGAAAGGACTATGAATAGACATGATATATGTGGTTTATTGACCAATTTATGGTGTATACACCCCACTACATGAGTCTATTATCTTCAATAAGTTTAAATATTTTGATGACTTATGTAATATAGTTCAAGATCAAGAAATGAAACTTATTACATTAAATAAACTTAAGTATGTAGTAAACACACCAACTACATCTAATACTAGGTTTAATATAAAAATAAGCTATAAGATTAAACTCACATAGGATAAAAATTAAACAACAATGGTTAATATGATTTTACAACCTAATCAGCTCATGTTATCCAATACACATAAGGGACAATTTACATGATTACATGAGTCATTAGCTTCACTCTTTAGGAAGCTTTTGGAGTGTCATTATTTAAACCTGAATTTAGAAAGGACCCTATTAGGGTTAGGTTTAATAATATATAAATAAATAAGCATAAGGGTGATAAAAAATATCTATAGTAGGTCAATTAATTAAAAAACTAAAATAATACATATACTAAATTTATTATGCTAAGATATGCTAAAAAAAGAAAGTACAATTATGCTAGATATTGTAATCATAATGAAAATAAGATACTTATCTATTTTTGATGCTAGTATGGATCTAGATCTAGAATAGGTAGAAATTAGATTGGATCTAGATTCAGGATCAATCACCTGATTATAGAAATTATACCTTTAAAGTTGTGGACACTTGCATTGATTTAAGATGATTATGTCAACACTTATATTTATATCATACATATATGTCTTATATGAAATAACTACTAGATCTATATTTGAGCATGTGGATGCTTATAGGTTTTGTGTCACCTTCAATCTAGTACATTCATATCTAGGTCATGGATTATCATTCCTTATCAAATAATAAAACCCTAGTTCCTCATCTTCATATTGGCTATGGAAAAATGGGTTAATAGGCAAACAGTGTCAAGATATCCTACAAACCCCTATGTCAATGATCATTTCCTACATATCCAATTCTCTTAAGAGGGACTTAGACTTATATATATCTCCCCTATGTGTTAGATAATGTGAGAATCATGAAATGTGTGATAAATAAGTACATATAGTGGCATATCTTATAAATTAAAAATAATTGCTCATGGGATGCTCTTTCAGTACTTTAGATTTATAGATGTGATGTCTTTATGATTAATATGGAAATATGAGAAAATAATAAATATTTTATCACTTGAGTGCTTGATTGAATTCCTTACATAAATTAGCTTTTGATTTTTTTGGTACGTGTCAGGTGAGAATGAATGAGGGTTGACATTGTATATATATATATATATATATATATATATATATATATATATATATATATATATATATATATATATATATATATATATATATATATATATATATATATATATATCCCTTTAGATAATATATGGCATTAAATCAATTAGGCTGATCATAGGAATATGTTTCATTTATAAATTTGATGACTTTTGAGTACTAGACACTTACGTCAGGTAAGGACACTTTCATCCATGTATGTGTCTAACTAAGATGCAAGTGTATGGAAAAAATAAAAGTAGGTACAGGTCCAAAACTTGTAGAGATGGAAAATAAACATGTTTACAACATTTTGGGAAATATAGAAACCCTAGGTCATCATAATGACATTTGTCAAACTAATAGATAAGTAATAAGCGTAGATATATAGTGTATGCAAGTATTTTGGTAGTGGGAAAGGTATAAAATATGAAGGTGCATCCATGATATGTATTTTCCAAGTGTACATGATTGAGTTTTTATATAATTCAAAAATAGTGTATTTCACAAAGTTGTTATATAATTTAAACTATGTATAAGAATGGTACTAATATATAGAATTTTGACACAAATTTGTATATGAATCATATAAGTGTGAATATGGCCAATTTATAAACTATGTAAATGTGGAAAACATGTTTTCAAAACATTCCCCCACTATATATATGAATCTATGAAGAATGTGTAAGTCATGCCTATATGGCATGCCCCACTAATATTCCCCCCATTTTAGGTGAGGGGAAGTAACAACTGATATTCAACTTACCTTAAAAGGATAAGATAATTGTATAATCTATGTATAAACCATGTAACATATATAAGGAACATGTATAGGTAGATATATTATGGAAGCATGTATAATGTCATCACATCAAGTCCTAATATGCATGATATAGATCATGGAAATTTATAGATAGTAATAGTACGAGTTCAACAAGAAATCAATAACACATTCAAGAGCACTTAATCAAATCAAAAGATAATGGTCTAAGGAGACCTTAAAAAAGGGGCATGTTCAAATGCCACACAATCGAAGGGACATGACTTAGTCAAATGTCCAAAAAATCAAGAATGACATACTCAAGTGTGCATAAAACAAGAAATGACATATTTGAATGTTAGATATGCAAACAAAGGCATGGAGGCCACAAATAATGAAGCATATCAAAATGCTCAAAAATCAAGAAAATAAACTCAAAGATGTGCATAAATGAAAACATAGACAATAAGAAACCATCATAGCATAATATATTAGCCCATGGATCATATGTGTTAGAAAAAAAAGTTAATTACATAGCATATCAAGTATAGTATGAAATATATAAGCATGGATAAAGGCATGTGCAAGTACATAAGATTACACATAATAATGTAATGTAACCTTACAATGATATAACTTGGGTATATCATGATCAAAGAAGAGGATTCCCCAATGTCCATATGACATGAGTAAAGAGAAGGTTCAACATCTAAAAGTACATAGATCATGTATCTGATGTTTGAATCACACAAAATATATGTGAAACACATGTGTATATATAAATAAATAATATTATATACACTAACATGGAACTAAGAACATAGATGCAAAGGAGATAATATAACATGAACATGCTATTTTTTTTTGAATTTTTGTTTTTTTTTTCAAATTTTTGGTATTTTTGGAATATGTTAGAGAAAAATGACTATGATATGGTCTCATATAATGAATTCTCATAGGTATCTCCCCATTCGGAACCTAGTGTAATAAACTTGTGCTACTGCCAAGAAGAACATATATGTGAAATATTTTTCACTATAGAGTATGTAATGCTCTACGTACATATAATAGGACTATTTGACGACAAAGAAATAATAAGAGTAAGGGTTAATGGAACCCATCATTGAGTGTTATGTGGTTTATTTTGAATAGAATCAATATGGACATGTGTAGGTGATCTATATATCTGAATATGGTGTGTAGTAGATGGGAATTCCATGGAACCCATTGTGGATATTTTATGCAATGGTCACTTAATTATTGGTCATCATGTAAATATAATTGCTTGTTCATTACCATTTTATGGAATATTAACCTTAATAGGTTTGATAATTAACTGCCTAGGTATAAATTTTTCTTGCTCAAGAGGATGCTCATATGGAACTCTATAAAATACAACTACGTAATTGGCATGAATGCATTTAACAACCCATGAACTATATAAGGTATTTCTCAAAGTGTATATATTCAAGGTCATCCTGATATCATATCAAAGACACCCATGGAAGGTATAACTGAGAAGGTAGTAACCACCTATGGGGTACCCACCTATAAATGTAAGTGAATATCACCAAGAACATGTTGTGAGGTCCCATAAAATGCTCAAATTGATCTAGTCAAAGGATGTAAATCATGATTTATATAAACCAAATGCAAAAGTAATGTCATAGTAAAAATGTTACCATTTACAACATTATCAATCGTAACACTATGTAAATCAAGAATAGGTTGTTGGTCAATGTATGCTCAAATTAATAAAGAATGAAGATCAAAATTATTATCCATAATCTTACTATCATAAAAATTAATAGAGGGTATTTTAGCTATACATAGTATATGCTTAATATATGTACCAATAATACCATCCAATGGGTTCTCATAGTGTGATGGAGGAGGATGTGAATTATATACCATTTGCACTTTTGGATCTATTTTAACCTTTTAGGACTTAAATTGATGCAAATATTATGTTTGTTAAAGAGATAAGTAGACTAAATTAGGAAAATAATATGCAATAAACACAACCACTATTTTTTTATAGAATTTGACTAGCTTTGCATTTTCTAAAAATAGTAATAAATAGTGCAAAAAAGACTTAGCTACAAAAAACATGATACAAATGATCTGAGTGATAGAATCTAAGATGGAAGCTAGTCTGAGTGTTGTAAATTAGATCTTTGTGTTGTAACCCCTCTTGGATAGTAGTGCCATAATTAGACAATATAGCCATTATTTAGAAAGTGGTAGTAGTGTCCTGATATTGGTGGTAGTGTCATATGTGTAAAACTATCTTGATTTTTTGGGTACACCTATGTATAGATATCTAGGGTTTATCTCTATGTGCATGATTTCTATAACCCTATATTATACCTATAATGATTGATTTATTATGTAAACCCTAATCCTCCATAAAACTAGGGCATGAGATAAAAAGTGTGTTCATAGTAGGGTAGGCTAGACATCCTCAATACCCCACTATGAAAAGAGTTTCCTACATACCAATACTTTGAGGAGGGATCAAGCCTGATGTAATTATCCCCACCTAAGTGATATTACAAGAGTAATTGATGGTAGTATTATAGTGTCCTTGAGTGCCTTGAATGTGATCAAGACTAGAAATATGGAAAATATAAGCTTAGGGATGTTGTATATGGTAGTATGTAGAATTAGGGTAGAATAGGGATTGATAACCTTAATTATGCTCAACTTATTCTGTGTTTGAATGTGTATTTTACATATAATTTCCATTTAGTTGTTATATAGATAAAATTCATGTATATATACTACTCTATTGCTTATGTAGATGATAAAATATGTCTTGGTTGACCCTAAGAGGCTTTATTTTTGAAAATATATCCATTTGGGAAAAGATAGGGCAAATGACATTAGCACCATTTTGGGGACACTAGTGTCATGTGATGATAGTGTCCTTATTATGGTGCTAATGTATTTTGCCCTATATTTTCAAAAATAGAGTCCATATAGCATAAAAATAGGCATGAAGGGCCAAGATTGCAAAATGAGGGTCCAAGATTACTTTGGAGCTAACTAGGGATACCTATGGTTCGCTTAAAGATTGAATAAGTGTGACAATAAGCTCTAAGATAGGTATAGGGATAAGTCAGGGCTATGTAGTCACAAGTATTACTCTTAGCACTCAAATGCCACTTTTGGGTGATTATATTTACCCCCGACCCCCCCCGCCCCCGATTTATTTAGAAAAGTATCAAATTAAAATGACTAGGATAAAGGAAAAAGAAGCATACCTAGACTTACCTAGGAAGTGAATCCTATGAAGTTGAAATTGAGTACATGAAACTGGGTCTAAGTATGTGAAGTATGCTCCAATGTGTGTCCTATAAATGAAATGGGCATAAATCAATCCTTAATTAAGATATATCAAAACTAAAAGACTAAACTAAGTATAAATGAGTAAAGAGATGAGAAAGAGTAAATGAATGAATACACCTCATAGGGTACATGAACTAATACATGAACCTGGTGACAACCTACATACACATAATAGTTTAAACTTTATCAATTACTGATGTTTTATATATTTTAAGAACCCATCGAGTCTCAATTTATTTGAGTAGATGCCATAAGGGGTACACTGATAAATGGGTGGACATACCATTGGTGCTTCACAATATTATTATCCCTTATTGCCACTTATACCAATCCAACTATCTTTGACAAACATTCCCCTAAGCTTTGACTCCTACTTTTCACACTCTTATCATTTTTCACCTTTATTATCCCTTTTCCTAACCCAAAACCCCTTTTAATAGTTTACATGACTATGCTAGTTGTGTGGACCTTGTACTCTTATTGGTAAAGCTTGTATAGGGTCTAGGTTAGCTCTTGGCTGATCTAGTCTTTGACCGAGTGAGTTTTTTCTAATAATGATACTAGGTTGATTGGATCAAACCTATTAGCTAAAACTTTACAAAAGGTTTAGGGTTAAATCTAACTATATAAACACATCCATTTCACCATTATTAGAAAGACATCAAGAGTTGTTATTCATTTGTGATTATTTACAATCTACTCTTCCACCATTCTACTTGAGGAGTCTTGGCTTAAGGTTTATACTTGGATAAGAATCTATTCTTGTGGATAAGTCTTGGATGGTTTAACCTTTATTAGTGATATTTACAAACCAAAAAAACCTCTTGTAAAGCACCTTTGTCTAAGGGAGAGATTGAGTCTTGATAGGTTCATATTTTAGGTAAGTATTCTCTAACTTTGCTCCTCTCTTTAGTAGATAGAAGTAACATAAGTAATGGATTTCAAATAATATTACTCTTCTTCTCCATTACATTAGGGTCTTACCTATACATATCTTAATTAGGATTATATTATGCATGTTTAATTTCATTTGTTTAATAAACCCCACTTTGTGCCACAAGATTTGGTGAGCACTAGATTAGATTTATTTGCTTTACTTTTTATTAACACAGTGAATATGAAAACATAGGACTTAGTATTATTGCATAGTTTTACTTGACTAGAAGCTTTAGAACCCTCTCTAGTGATATTATTATGGTAATAGATCTCATAATTGGGTTTAGTAGATCCATATTGGGCATGTTACTAATTATCTACTATATCCCCAATCGAAAGTGTAAGCAAGATCTATCTTCTTTGAGCTAGGATTGATTTGTAGATCTGATGCATTTTTTATTGCATACATTCTGGTGAACCCAAAATGAATCTAACCCTTTTAGGTTTTTTTTTCACACTTTTCATTTATATAATTTTATTATTTTTCTATATTTGTGATACTAGGTCGATTAGGCTAGTATAGTTCTAACTTCTATGTGTAGGTTTAACACATAGTCACATCAAAATGATTATGTTCTTTATATGCAAGTCTTCATCAAATACATGTTATTTGATCAAACATGCGAACATAATATTCCTCTTTAGTTATAGATAACAAACTATGTCAACCAAGTTGACTTAGTATTCTAGTAAGCATCCATAACAAAAAACTAAGTTGTATAAGTCGATGTAGTATTATAGTCAGCATTTAGATAACAAACTAAGTTAACCAAGTCAACTCAATCATCTTAATAGGATTCAATAAATAAGTTTTTACAAAACTTGGTCAACCCAGTCAACTTAGTTGGTAGAACTTACAAGCAACATTCAAGGCACTTCAATATAAAATTTTCAATCCTCAACATCTTCCAACCCACCAAAGTTCATTTATTTCTCTTTTAATTCAGTACTTCATTATAGTTATGTTTTGTGCAAGTTGGTAGCTTTCAAAACTATAAACCTACAAAAAACTAAGTCCAACTAGTCAACTTATTTCTATAGTCTGTCTTCAATCTAAAAAACTAAGTCAACATGTTCAACTTAGTTCTTAAGGACTCTTACTTCTATAGTACAGTAGCAACCTTATTGACTCTATTCTATAATGTTTGTATGCAATGTCATCTAAACTAACTCTATACCATTATTATTTTGGGAATTAACAACTATATGATAGTAATTAATTCACACTTTCATTTTTATCTATTTGTATGCTTAGAGTAGCTTACATAATCTAATTATGTGTTTTTTTCAAAAATACCATTTAGTTGCACTATTTTTCTCTTTTTGCACATACTACCAATCACAAAATTCAAAATGCATTTAATATTTGTCTACCTAATGCCTACCTACTTGGATTTCATCACCAAGGGGGAAGATAACTTGGTTTTTTGGCCAAGTATAAACACATAGCTAATGGTATATATTGGCAAAGCACTCAACACCCTTATCACTGTGGAATTGTGAAGTGAGGGGGTAGGCCCCAATACCAAGCCAATACCATTACCAACATATATCCCTTTTAGTTTAAACATACTGAAACCATCCATATATTGCTTTATAGTTCTTTAATTTTATCCAACTTCCCTATCACACTTAAATTAACACTTTATAATAATATAAAAATATTCAGGATGACCACTTAGCTAACATTTAATTTTTAGTTGACCACTTGCTCTTTGTTCATTATATGTTGTACTGTAAAAACTCGCATTGGCCAACATTAGTGCAAGGTTTTGTGATGTGTGCCCCAATTGGATCATTCTATTTAATATAATTAATTATGTGTTTATATTCACTTCTTATTTAAAGTACATTGCAAAATCATTTCCTATTTTCTATACATTATCATTTTTCTTGACATAGTCTCTTTCAAACTATTTTTCTTCTTTTTTATTGTACTAAGTCAACTTGGTCAACTCTATATCCCTTTTAACCAATCAAGTTATATTATTAAGTCAACTTGGTTGACCCTATATCCTTATCATACTGTGTTTTTCCTAGTTTGTATTATTAGGTTGACTTGGTCAACTTTGTACTCTTATTGCTATCTCTATTCTCTTATCTGAATAACTTAGTTCTATGTTTATTCTTTCCTTAACATTCTACTCATTTATTCAAATCATCATGAAGTCCCATATTAGAATCTTATTGAATGACCTGAATCCATTTAGACACTATTTTAGATATTCATTTCTCCCTCTCTTTTCTTCCCAAGAGAACCCTCACTAGGAGAACCTCTTCCCCTCCTTTGTCTATGGATTGTAACATGGTTCAAGTCACACCTCAAGATGAAGTAGGTGGAGCTGATCCTTTTTATACCTATCAAGACAATTCTCATCTTCAAAATTTTCAACATAATGTGGGATAAATTGACACAGTTCTATCCAACAATCCCAGTAGTAATACACCTTCCAATAACCCTCCCCCTCATATCAATTTGAGAATTTCTCCTAATAACATCAACCCACCCATTGATATGGCTCAACTTCTTGCACAAGTCATACAACAAATGAGCATAATGTAAACTTCTAACACCTATCAAATGATGTAATTACAACATCATTTTATCAATATGTCTAATCAACCTCCGAATCTCAATCCTTAAGCCAATCCAAATTTTATTCCTCGACCTCTTAGAGATTCTTTAGGAAATGTTATTCCTCAACCTATTATGAATAATAAAATGCTTCAAAATATACAAAATTAGCCTTTAGCTCCTTTTATTGTGTTTATTGATATTGGTAATATATCTTCAAATATCAAGTATGATGGGACTAAAGAATTTACATCCTTTCTCAAAGTCTTTGGAAATATTTATAAAGAGTGGATCCAAACTAATAATTTTTCCACTACTAAACTTCTAGTTAAAACTTTCACTAGTAATGTATTGGAATGGTAAAACCAAATTCCCCAACATTCCATTTGGCAACTTGAGGATTTAGTCAATCCTTTAGTTAAAGTGTTTCAGTATAATGATCTTCCCAAAAATCATATTAGTTATTTCATCAATGCTAAGCAATCTTCCACTGAATCAACTTGTGATTTTATTAAACAATAGAAATCTCTGGCCCATAAATCTAACTATAATGTGACTGCTAAATTTTGTTTTAAGTTCTTTATAAATGATTTAACTCCTTTGCTTGAATATAAGGTTTGAAATTTTACTCCTCAAACACTTAATGAAGTTATTGACCAAGATAAACATCATGACTTTCTCATGAATCAATTCAAACCTAATCCCAAATTCTTTAAAGGATATTTTCAAACTTCTACTAATGCCATCATCAACAATACTCCTCAAACCAAACTAGGATTTGCCAAAGCTAACACTCCCCCATATTCTTACATACCACTCACTATGTAGCAAATGAAAAAATTCTTACCGCTCTCTAAATCCTTTACTTAATCTAATAATCCTCATGAGTAGGATGAACCTAATCAATTTTTTTGGTTCCATGATGACACTGATGATTCCCATGAGACTTGTTGAGGGCTTACTAAATTTGTTGTCTCTTTTATGCTTGATGATTCCTTCATCACAAATCCATGATCCAACTTTTTCGTTAAAAGTAAAACATCACTTCTCAAAAAATTAAAAGATTCCAAAGCTTCTTCTTCTAATAACCAAAAATAAATTTCCATAGCTAACAATAAAAAAAATACCAAGGATGTATGTGCTATTGATGCTGATTATGACCAATATTACAATAATTATCAATATACTAACAAAGCTAAGGTTAATTATCATCACAAACCTACTCACAAAGATCCTATCACAAAACCTAAGAAACCATATTTAGAATAACAACTTCTCAAAGATACTATAACCATTCATTTATCTTTGAAAGACTCTGAAGAACCACATCCTTTCTTTGAACCCCTAATAACTTCTATTCCTTCAAAATCTACCTTACCTTTCAAAACTTGTACTAGTTCTTCTTCTAAATCACATTGGAAATTTTTGGAGGAACTTAACTTCATGCCTTGTAAGATTCCACTTATGGATTTATTTTTCACTTCTTATCATCATAAGTTAATTATGTAATAATTACAAGAAATCAAAGATTCTTCTTATATAGATGAAGAACCACCCTCTATTGAGCCTCAACCTACTAACATACATACCAGTGAAATTATTTATCCTTATTCTAAACTTTTTATTGAATTTATTGAAGAGGACATGATTAATGATGAGATCCTTTTTCATGTTAATGATCCACCACTATTCATTAAAATAGCCATTAATAATACCCTTATTAGTAAAGTTTTAGTTGATGAAGGATCTAGTATTAATGTGACATCTTTGTGGCTCATCCAAAAAATTGGATATAATAAGGATAATCTCAACAAAACCCACCTCACCTATCATATATTTGATAAAACTAATCAAAATCCACTTGGTTGTATTTGGATTCCTCTAACAATCAGATCCAAGACCATTCAAACTAAACTTATGGTCCTTGATTTGACCTTATCTTATGACATACTCCTCAGACACCCTTGGACTCATAGAATGAGGGTCATCATCTCTTCTAGTAGCCAATGCATCAAATTCCTACATAAAAAAATGGCATAAGAATGAGGTTGATCCCAACCCCTAGAGTATTCAACTTCTTGATACAAAATCTCAATATCATATTTCTACCATTCCTACCATCAATAATGCTCCTTTATTTGAATTCATCAACAACAATCCCAACCTACAGGTCATTCTTGATGATTCAGATGATGATGAACCTAATGAATAGTAACATATGACACTACTAAGTTACCTCCTTATATCTCAGAGTGGCTTCCTCTCTCTTTATTACCTTGTGATCACACTATTCCTCTCATTGATGGGATAATTGATTTCCCCCTCCATGTAATGCTCAGGAACATTCTTACCCAAAAGATTCCTTCACATGAAATGAATATAGAGTGGATAAATTATTCCAAGATTTTATAATCATGTCTCCATGCAAATTTAATGACCTTATAATTTCACCTTTTGAAACTACCTTGAATCTCAAGCATGTACCATCTCTCCATCCTATGATGATAAATACATCATGGCCCAAGATAAATATCGAGACTTAGATGTACAACATTATCAAAAAACTTTAGCTAAAATACATGATTTCAATCAAGATATTCACACAATTTCTATGTATTTTGAATTATCTCCTGAAGGTCATGTACCTCCTGCCAATACTATACTTCTTGATACTCCTTGGGTGGTTGAACAAATCCTACCTTCCAAACCTCCAAAAATTATTGCATATTTTCTACCACCTATAGATCCCATCACTACATCTAATTGCTTCCCCATAAAAGAAACTAATGAAACATCAATATCATCTAATTAGTCTACTCTTCTGACTCCTAAAATTACATTAGATGCTAAGGACATAAATGTTTGTTAGATACATTATGCATATGATAGTCATGGTAATCAAATTATTGATCTCAAAGTATATGTTGAGTATAATGGCCCTCTTCCCACTTTACCTAGTGATGAATCTATTCTTGAATTAATTCATGCCCAAAAACCTCAACTTCCCTGACAACATCACAAAATTCAAAAATTCAATAATAAAGCCCCTTGTTTCAACAAATTCATCACTAACATCAATCCTAAATCTAGTCTAATTTCTTATTTATAGAATGCAACATACCACTTCCAAGATGGTAATTCCATGCTTATAAAAGAAACTAATCACATTGAATATGATACTCCATCATTCCCTCAACCTATTATAGTTTCTCACAAACTCACACCTACTAAACATGATAACTTTACTTTGTTTTTTGATAAATATCGCAAGGTATTTTTTTGGTCCTACAAGGACATGCTTGGTGTTAGCCCTAGAATTATGGTTCATAGTATCATCACTTATCCTGATGCCAAACTTGTATGCCAACAATAATGAAAATTTACACCTAAGTTTTCCACCTTATTTCATAAAGAAATTATCAAAATCTTTGATGTTAAGTTCATCAAACTAGTAGACTATTTTGAATGGGTTTCTAACATAGTCCCTATTCAAAAAAATGTCACCATGGTCATTCGCATCTACATTGATTTCCATAATCTTAATCTTACTTTCCAAAAGATAATTTACCTCTACCTTTAATAGATGCCATTGTTGCTTTCAAAACTAGTTATGATATGTTGTCTCTTATGGATGGTTTCTCAAGCTATAACCAAATCTACATTGGCCCCAAAGACCAATATAATACTAGTTTCACCATAGAATGGGGCACCTACTGCTATGTTAAAATTCCCTTTGGCATCAAAAATGATGGAACTACTTATCAATAAGAAATGACTCATATCTTTCATGATCCTATTCACAAAATTATATAAATCTATTTCAATGACCTCATTGTTAAGTCCAAATGTTGTAAGACTCAACTTTTTGATCTTGCCATCATATTTGACCATCTTCTTAAATACAGAGTTAGACTATATCCTTAAAAATGTGTCTTTGATGTCACATCTATAAAAATTTTATTATTCTTAGCTTCTCTTCATATAATCGATGTTGATCCTTCCAATATTAATTCTATCATCAACACACCCATCCCTTGATCTATTCTAGATATTTGTACCTATCTTGGTAAACTTGGAGAAATTAGACAATTCATCCCTAAAATGGCCTACCATATCCACTTCATCAATTATCTTCTTAAGAAAGGTAATGCTATATAATGGATAGATCCCTGTCAAGAAACATTTGATAATATGAAAGAATCATTTATTTACCCACCTACCCTTTATCCCCCTTCAAACACTTAACCTTTGATCCTATATACCTCTTCCACACCTATATCATTCGGGGTAATTCTTGCCCAAAAAGATTATACTAGAAGAAAATATTCCATATACTATATTATCCAAGGCCTCATTGATTATGAAAAATATTACACAAAATTTGAATGTGATTGCCTTGCCATCTATTTTGTAGCTAAAAAACTTCAACATTATATGCTTTATTAGACCACTTATGTTATCATCCATTTAAATCCTCTTCATCACTTATTATCTAAAGCCTTTCTTCTTATAGATATAATTAACAAATTAATGTTTCTTCTCATGGAATTTTATCTGCACACTATTACTCAAAAAGCTATCAAAGGACAAATCATCATCGATCAACTTACCACAGTTCCTATACGCACTACCGACCACCTTTAAGATAATATTCTTGATGATAATATTATCTATATTGTATGCCTGAACCAAGTTATATCCCTAAAATATTAATTCCATAATTTCACTGGTAATCTTGAAGTAAGTAATCTTGATGAATCCACTATCCTTCCTAATCCCACTAAACCAAAAATACTTATCAAATAACTTCCTAATATTAATGGAAATTTACACAAGGATACTTGGACCCTTCATTTTTATTATTCTAAATACAATCAAAGAGATAGGGTAGGTTTTATTCTTACAATCCCTCTTGGAAAAATCATCCCTTTATATTATTTATTAACATTTGACATCACTAACAAAATCGTAGAGTACGAAGCTTTAAGCTGAGGCATGAGAACTAATTTTGATTTAGATATTCAATACCCACATACTTTAGGAAATTCCAAGCTCATTTATCACTAAGTTAATGGTCATTAACAATTCAAAAGTGAGAATCTCTTTTATTATCATAAAATCACAACTACTCTCACCAAATATTTCATTTCTTTCACCATTGAGCATATCCCTCGAGATCAAAATTCTATTGTTGATTTCCTCACTTTTTCATCATCTCTTTTTCATCCACACCAAGTTCTTACCAATCCTTATTTTCTTATCCAAATAAGAAAATCTCCATCCTCTATTCAAATACATTATTCACTTATCTACCACATTGAGGATATCACCATTCGACAAAGCCCATGGTATAAAGATATCATTCAATTTTTAAAACACCAAACTTATCCTCCCAACCTAGATTCCTATGAAAAGACTTGCATTCACAAACAAAATTTTAAGTATGTATTTTGATATAAAATATTATATCATCATAACACTGAATGTATTTTAATTTGATGTGTTATGCAATATGAGGTGCCTCCTCTTCTTGAACAAGCACATGGGGGCATTTTTGGTGGCCATTATAACAAACATGCTATAGCCCACAAATGCTTATGTATGGGATAATTTTATCTCAATATTAAAAAGGATGACATAAATTCTGATAAAAAGTGTACTCTTTCTAGATCCATGATGATTTAATTCATTCACCTCCATCCAAGCTTCAAACCACAAAATATCCTTGCCCATTCTCTATGTGGGGATTAGATCTCATAGGCAAATTACCTCGATCTCAAGATGGGAATGTCTTTATAATCACAACCATAAAATATTTCACCAAATGGGTTGAGGATTTTCCTCCTATTAATTTCACTTGTACCACCATCTCCAAATTATCCTTAATCAAATCATTTTCTTCTTTGGTGTCCCTCATTCTATCATTCCAGACAATGGTAGTAATTTCAAAAATAAAGATGTCAAATAGCTTTATGCTAAATTTAAAATCAATCATAAATTATCTACACCTTTTCATCCATAATTAAATGGAAAATATTAGGCCACTAAAAAAATTCTCCAAAAGATAATTCATGAAACATGCACATATTGGCACCTTCACCTCTATCCTGCTCTTTGGGCCTATCACACTAGCATATGTACTACCACTGGGGTAATGCCATTCTCTCTAATCTATGGTTCTAAATTAGTCCTTAAATTATAATTTGATCTTACCTCTCTCCATATATATCTTCATGGTATCATATCCGATGAAGAATTACATGGAGATTGCCTTCACACTCTTGATCTCCTTGATGAACACTATCTTTTTATTTTATAACATAATTTCCAATATAAGGCCTATATTGCCAAACAAAATAATAAACATATTAAAGTTTGAACATTTAGTGTTGGTGATCTTATCCTTAAATTCAACTACACTCATGATAAATAAGGTAAACATGCCCAAACATGGTGGGGTCTCTATTTATTCAAATATATTCTTGGTCCTAGTACCTACTGCCTTCAAACCAATGAAGGTCATTTTTTCAAAAATCCCACCAACATGAAATTCCTCATGAATTATTTTGCCTAATTCATACCTTCTTTTTCATTCTTTCTATATGCTATCTATCTAACACTTTTTATAGGATACTTACATGGGTCTCGCCCTCTACAATAGTTCTCTCTTTTCACAAACCTTAGTCCTTCCTTTTGGTCTTTTGGTTTCCATTTTTCTCATGAGTTTCATTGTAAAACTATGGATAAAACCTATTATTCCTAATTTTTTACTTTTATCCTCTTTATTTTTATACTTTTTACATACTTTTTGACACCCCTTGGGTTTATACTTGTGAGTTACAGTGTAAGACAATGGATAAGACCTAGCCTTCCTCACAAAAACCATCTTTTTCTTATCCCATTCATGTTACAATAATTTATACACCCTATTGGGTTTATATTTTATGAGTTTTAGTGTAATACTATGGATAGGACCTGGCCTTCTTGATAAAATCACCATCTTGTCATTGCTTTCTCTAGAATGTGTTTTGTAATGGTTATAAGTTCTTGATATTTATTCTCGACTTTAGATTTTTATTATTTTTATAGATGAAATTTACACAATAATCTATGTTAGAATGTTTCCATAAATTTCCCTCATTCTTATGACAAGGAATCATTCTTTACTATCACTGTATATCTTTTTCACCTTTTGTCATATTTTTTTTTATTTGAAGTAATTCTAATTATTTCATGTTTTTTTCCTCTTAGTTTCATTTCCTTTCACTCCTAATTAGATAGTATAAGGTTAAAGTTAGGATAGCACTTTTATTTCACCTAGTTTTACTAAACTCTTAGACACTATGCTCTTTGAGTTTTTCACTCTTAGAAACCAAACCATAAATATTCAAATGAAAGTCATCTTTAGCACTCATGTTTGGTTCTTTGAATCCATATGGAGGACTAGAAAAGTCCATCAAAAAATTTAAAACCCAAATCATTTGAAATAAAAGGTAATGATATATAAAAGACACCATACAAATCTCAAAATTCAAAATCACACCAAAAAGATGTGATTACAAGAACATCTCCTATCTCTAATGAAATCTCAAACTCCAAAATTGGCCTCACAATTGATTTGAGGTCCATTGGGGTGTGGTAGGCCATTATATTGGACTAGGAGAATTCAATAAACTCTACATTTTTATATTGTTTGCCTATGAAATGATAGAAGACCTTCTAAGAAGGAATATACATTAAAAAATGAGACAAAGTCATAAGATAAAAAACCCAAGGATGATGTTGACACAAACATTGATGATGATAAGATAGAAGTTATGTTTTTTATAAAACTAACAAAAGGATTAGGTAAGTATAAGGGCAAGTTTCCATTCAAGTGCTTCAACTATGGTAATAATGGTCACTTTAATCTAAATATCATAACAAGAATAATAATGAGCATGATGGATAACATGATAAACATCATGGTGATGATCAGAAGGTCTATAATCACGATAAGATAAAAAATGGTTTTAGAAAGTATGAAGGTAAGAAAGGGTCATTCAAGAACAAGAAAAGTTTCTATACCAAAGAAGATAGTATCTCCTTTGATATAAGTGACACAAGTACATCTGATAGTGATGATGATAGTAATGATCATGATAGCAATGAAACCTTATTCATGACTATAAAAATAGATAATGAAGGTTATTTAAAAGGTAAAGGTCTTATATATGATGAAGAATCAGATGAAGAAGATGGTGAAATGGACCTTGAGGCATAATTGGTGAGTTATCTATAGGATTTAAAGTTCCAAAGAAGGAAGACTAAAAAACTAAGATCATTGGTTAAAAGTTATGAGGAACAAATCAATATCTTTGAAGAGAGAATAAGAAAAAACACCAATAAACATGATGAGATCACAAAATAGTTGGAAACTTAGATTGAGATTGTCACTAAAATTCTTAAGGCCAAGGACTAAGAATTCATCAAGATTGGAATATAAATGGAGTCCTTGAAGGCATAATTGGATCAAGCAACATTCAAGTTGAAGACACATCAAAATTTTGAAAAGAGAACTAAAGTCCTTGGTGATATATTGAATAGTTAGAGGTCTCTAAATGACAAGACACGTATTTTATTCAAATAATACCAAAAGGAAAATAAGGAGATTCAAAACTCAAAGGATAATGTACTATCAAGAAGTGATGGTACTGATAGAGTAAATACCTATGCAAAAACTCTCAAATTTGAGACTAAAATTAGTCATCAAAAAGTCATGAAGAATATGAATCCTTCAAGAGACAAACAATGTAGAGGTGAATCATTAAACATAAAATATAAAAGGTATGTGAATCTTTTAAATGGTTAATTGTTCTCATTTAATCAATATGGACATAGATTTATGCATTGTAGACATCATGCTAGAATCAATTCATCATGGAAGAATAGGGTGAATGTCCATTTCAATAGTAGAATTATAATTATACAATATAATTGTGATCAAAGATGACATATTTAAATGGATTTCAAGATGAGGTATATGAAGAAGATTAGTCAAGACAAAATGATAAACAGTCATACCACTAAAAAGTGAATCAAAAAGTTAGACCATGTGGACAAGGTGAAGGAAAAGCAGAAGACTAAAGGAGAATAATCTATTCTAGGTCAGACTTCCTTTAACATCCAAGATGAAGGAATTAAATGGTATATAAATAGTGGTTTCTCAATCCACATGACAAGAGACAAGATCAAGTTCATCTCATTGAAGAAGAATACTATAGGAACAATGAGATTTAGAGATAACATAGTTGCCAATATAGTTGGCAAGGGTATCTTGAGTTTAGACAATGGGAAAACCAAGATAGAGAATGTTTTTTATGTTTAATATTTGAAACATAACCTACTTATTTTAAGTCAACTGTGAAACCAAGGACACACACTAACCTTTCATGATAGAGGGTGTGATATAAGGAGAGCTACATTAGGAAGACTAATTGCCAATGCTAAGAGGATTGAGAAAAATCTATATGTCTTAAATGAGGTAAATAAGGAGAGATGATTTATGAGAAAAATGGATGAATTTTGGTATGACATAGAAGGTTAGGCCACCTAAACTTTGACAATATATTTAAGATAAGCTCTAATAAGTCTATAAAGAACATGCCTAAAATTACCAAACCTACAAACACACTTTACAAGGCATGCCAACATGGTATGCAAACTAGAAGAAGGTTCAAGTCCAATGAATACTCTACTACAAGAAATTTGGAGCTAATACACACTAATATCTATGGGTATATAATAATTCAAAGTATCCAAAGAGATAAATACTTAATGTTACTCATAGATGACTACAAAAGAATGACTTGGGTATCATTATTGAAAGAAAAGTTAGAAGGTATTGATAATTTAAATTAATTCAAGGATCTTGTTGAGAATGAGAATAATGGATATATTAAATTATTAATATATGATAGAGGAGGAATTTTTTTTCTAATGATTTTGATGACTTTTATGAGGTCCATGGAATAAGGATACAATTCTCAGTAGCTAAGACACCTCAATAGAATGGGATAGTTGAAAGAAAGAATAGGATAATTCAAGAGATGTCAAAAACTATGCTAAGTGAGTCAAGGTTAGATAATGGATACTAGAAAGAGGTAGTTTGCACTATTGTGTACATTTTGAATATAGGATAGATAAGGACTAATGGAAATAAGACTCCTTATGAACTATATAAAGGCATACCTACTAATGTGGAACACTTTAGAGTGTTTGGAAGAAAATGATTCATAAAAAGAGATGAGAAAGACTTAGGTAAGTTTGATTCTAGGTTTGATGAAGGTATGTTCTTGGGATAACCATCAATAATCTCATTTGATAGATGTTATAATAAGAGATTTTAGAAGATAATGGAAAGCACCAATGTGAAGATTGATGAGACGAGTTATAAGAAGTCATAATCATAGTCAAAGGATACATCATAGAATATAGAGTTTAAGAATGAAGAAGAACCAATAGCGATAAATGAGGAAAAAGAATAAGTTGAGGAAAGACAAGAATTAAAAGGCTCTTCAAGACAGATTCAGAGAGACCATCCTGAATCATAAATCATTGGAAAAAAGGATACAATTATGCAAACAAGGAGCAGACTAATAGGTAACCTAAATTAAGAAATTTTTTCTCTATTGTCTAAGATGGAACCTAAGCACCTTATTAAAAAAAAAGATAATTTTTGGATAGGTGATACGAATGAGGAGTTAGATCAAATAGAAAAGAATGAAACTTGGGAACTAGTTCCTAGGCCTAAAGACAAGAATGTCATTGACACAAAATGGGTGTTTATGAACAAGTTGAATGAAGATGAAAAATTCACTAGGAACAAGGCTAAATTTGTATGCAAGGGGTATGCCCAAGTATAAGGGGTAGATTTTTAGGATACAATTGCTCCAATATCAATATTGGAGGCTATTATTGATTATAACATATGTAAGGTTAAAAGGATTCAAGGTTTATGAGGTGGATGTAAAATATACTTTTCTATCTGGGAACTTGGAAGAGGAGGTGTGCATAGACCAACTTGAGGGTTTATAATTATTGGGTAATAAGTACTATGTTTGTTTATTTAAAAAGGATATCTATGGTCTAAAGCAAGCTCTTAGAGCTTGGTATGTCAGATTAGACATGTATCTATTGGACAAAATATTCAAAAGAGGAGTTTTAGATAGAAATCTATACATAAAAACAAATGATAACCATCAGTTGATAGTATTGGTCTATGTGGATGACATCATATTTGGTGGAAATAGTGAGAATATGACTAAGTCCTCTGTAGATGTGATGACGAAAGAGTTTTAGATGTCCATGCTAGGATAAATATAACTCTTTCTTGGGTTACAAATCATTCAATTTAAAAAGGGTATATTTATTTCACAATCTAAGTACATAAGAGAGATGTTGAAGAAGTTTGAGATGGAAGATTGTAATATAGTTAGTACACCTATGATCATAGGGTGTAAGTTAAGCAAGGAAGATGAGTCTCTAAAGGTCAATAATACATCATATAGGTTAATGATTAGAAGTTTGCTATACACTACTACCTCTAGACTTGACATCATGTAAGTAATAGGTCTTGTGCAAAGATTTCAAGAAAACCCAAAGTAAAATCATCTTCAAGTAGTAAAAAATATAATTAGGTATCTCAAGGGGACTATAGAGTTTGGATTTTGGTATCCAAGGAGTAAGGAGTTAACTTGATAGACTATACAGATTTAGATTGGGTAGGAAGTCTAGATGATAGGAAGAGCACTAGTGGAGGAGCCTTCTAATTAAGATAGTGGATAATATCATGTATGAGTGAAAAAAAACCATTAGTGGCATTACCTACTTGTGAGGATGAGTAAATTTTAGTATATTAATGTTTTACTCAAGCCTTATAGATGAGATAGACCTTGAAAGACTATAAGTTAGAGTATGATAATCTTATCCCTATCTATTATGATAATAAAAGTTCATAAGTGTCTCAAAGAATCCTGTCATAAAATCAAGAAATAAACACATTCCCAGAAAGTATCATTTATTATGAGAGTAGGTAAGTGAAAAAAATGTTAAACTTGAATATGTTTATATAAAAGAGTCAAAACATAGACATTTTGACCAAGCCAGTTCCAAAGGTAACATTTGAACATCTAATATAGGAATTAGGTGTATTTCCTACCCCTAACAATCATTAAGTAAGTCAAGTAATTAAGGAAAGATAATTAGGTGGTTCATTAGATCCAAGATCATGTGATTAGTGTTGAGAAAGTATGCATGGAGACAGGGGAAACATGTTTTTTTGGTGCTTCATAATCTCATTATCCTGTGTGTTGAGTGTTTTGGTTGCAAAAAATGTGATCCAAAGAGTTGCAAGCATATCTTTATCATTTATGTCAAAGGGGGATAAAGTTTAGAATAAGGATGAAATAGTCTATTGAGAGAAGTTTCTAAGGGTGGTTACCATCAACGACAAAGGGGGAGATTATTGAGTATTGTCATTGATGTCAAAGGTGCATCTTAGTAAGGTGGATGTCAAAAGATGACTAAGCCTAGTTGGCAGTGTGTGATGTGATAAAGTGCATTGAGGGAGTTTTTTCATGAGATATTGATGTCATGAGAGAAATATAAAGATATAATTTTAAGGAAACTAATGTCTTATGTGTACATGAAGGTACAAGTCATTGATGCCAAAGTGCATAGAAAGCCTAGTCATGAGCCTAGTCATGACATGAAGAGATATGTTCATGAAAATGAATGTAAATAAGCATTTAAAGGTTGTATGGAACTATTTTATCATGTATGTGAAGTATTTAATCATTAATGAGAGTTTTGAGGTGAGCCTATAGGGGTAGGACCTTCAAACTAAGCCTATACTTAGACCTCTCTTAGACCCTACTTGGTCTAATGAGTTATGAAGATCATATTTAAAGGTAAGTATGGATATGTGAGCATGGAAAGAGGTGAGATAATTTATTTTAGACATGTTCACAAAGTTTGAGGTCCTAGTTTAAAGGAAAATGCATAAATTAGTGTTTTAGGCCTTTTTGAGTTCACATAATGAGATCTCAAGACCTGAGAAGCACTTTTAGATACTCACTATCATGTGTAACCTCTGTATGGGAATATGAGGTATTAAAGAGATATGGTGAAGGGTCATAGATAATATATCTAGAAATTAGTTTTGGATTTAAAGATCAGTCCTTTATGAATAATTATTAACACCAAAACCTATGTTAAACCTCCCTAAAACCTTAATAAGGACCCAATGTGAAAGATCTTGTTAAAATAAGCTCAAATTGGATTCAAATTCAGAGAAAAGCTATTGAATTATGTATTCAACTCTCCCAAGTACCTCCAAGTGGTGGTGGTTAGTCAGATGAGAGAGAAAATGCACATATACAAGCTTATTTGTCAAGAAGTTATGGTATCTCTCAAAATTTGTATTGTTAAAGAAGAAAAAATAGATGGTAGAAGAAGGTAGAGACTCATTTTACATTTCCATGATGATTTATTGATAGGTAATATCCTCAAGTGTTTCAATTTGGTCATCCATGTTAGCAAATTGTAGATAGACCCAATGGTGAAAATATTGTAAAACCCAGACAAAGATGAGAAGATGAATTTGAGGGTTTGAGCATGTCAAATTGATGCAACAAAATGCATGAAGATTTTATTTATGAATTTTAAGTCATGATCATGTATTGAATAAGCTTTATAGGTTAGCTTATGTAGTGAAAATATTGTTCACAAATTGACCTATCTGGCTCAGATAAGATTGGTTGATATAAATTCAATAAATTAGTCTATAAGACCAATATTTACCATTAAAACATATGATTTTTCTATTTGATAATGTTATAGAGATATAATAGGAACATTTACATGCATCAAGAGTCATGAAAAGTGTCTACATGAGTGTTTTAGGTCTAATTAACCATGACTATTTTTTGAGTTGAATTGGTAGTTCTTAGTGAGCGAGTTGTAGAGATAGTTTTGAGCCTTTATCTCCTCAGTGAAAATGTTCCAAGCATTTGGTGATGACCTTGAGGTCATGGAGAACCTATCTACATGTTTTATTTGTCAAATTTCTATTAGAATGTTGTTTTCATTAATGTTAAAAGGGTATAACTTGTAAAGGCATAATGGTCATTGATGTTAAAAGGGTATATCATGTAAAGGTGATTAGTGATCAAGGATGAGGTATTTTGGGTGAATATTTTGTTGACCAGCTAACTGGTGACCAAAATAGTTCCTATCACCACAACATAGGGAGATTGGTCATCCAGGTGTGCAGTTTCACTACATCAATAGGGGACAAATCTCTCCTCTCATCAAGGGGAGGTTCCCTATTAATTATACGGATGCTATATATAATATAAATAAGTAGAAAATAACACATGGGGGTAGAATAAACCATCCATCTCTCTTATTTTAGAGATTATGATCATATAAAAAGGAGAAAATCTTGATGGAAACACTGAAGGCACTTCTCTTCTTTTAGAAGCGTTCTTGTAGGAAACAACAGGAGTTTCTTTCAGGTAGTAAAAGTAACTGGTGACAAAGAGCGCATTAACCAATAGGATGAAACATAACACAAATTTTCCACCTCAACTGCCCAAAGAGTATAAAACAAAGGATAATGGAGGCACAAAGTCATCCCAGAATCCTCAACACAGAAAGAAAAGGAAAAACACACATTGAGGACAACTATGATAGCACAAAGTCTGAAAGTAGTTGGCTTCAAGACACCTTCCTTATGACCTTCACTAGTTTTGCTTGTTAAATCAAATAAATAAGAATGCTTTAAGAAGACAGACATATGAAAAATCTCCTAAAGTTGCACAAGCTATCACAACACAAAGTCTGAAAGTAACTTGCTTTCTCATTCAATCAAAGAAATATGAACTACAATCTGAACTCAAAGTCTCAGTAATGCTTTTCAGTTTGGGTAGAGTTTCACTTCTGATAAGGGGAAGATCTCTCTTCAAATGGTATAAAAAATTACATTATATAGAGGCTTGAGGAAGGCTTGGTAATTAGTTCCATAGAACGGCCCATGCTGTACATTTAATGCCTTGAATGCATTTCCAAGTTTGTCAAAGGACTACATTGAAAACAAGGTGGCTGTCTTAACTATGGCATGTTGATTCATCTCTAGTGCCTCCTCTCAAGCTTGAATCTCTCATTCCATCACCTACTTATTTGCATAACTATCTATTCTACCTTTATCTCAACGGGGACAAACATGCTGTGCTTTTAATGTTGGTAGGACCCAAATATCTACCCAATAAACTATTTCACCCATTGGAAATAACTCCTACTAATTTTCCCTATTTGTCTCTTCTCCTCTTGGTCCTAGCCTTAGGCTCTTTCAACTCATTCGAGTCTATGCTTTAAGTTTGAAAAAATCAACAGACATTTCATTACGATAAATTTGACATTTGCAGGCCCGTCATTCTTCTTAGCAACTCTCCCATGTCTTTCTAACTTACTGTGGTTACTTTCTACCATGATGTAGGTGAGGACACATGGTGACATCCATAGCTTCAAAATAGACTTATCAAAATAAGCTTTAAAACTATTAGAGGCTAGGTGCATGGATGTAGACACGTGGTAGTTTCCGTTGCACTGGGTCGAGACACGTGGTGAGTTTCATGCTTTGAGGCTTCATTTGAAACTGTGTCTCGATACATGACACTTGGTAGATTCCACTATGCTTTGATTCTTTGACTTTTTCCAAAGGGAACATGCCCTTTAGGGTCTTGAAAAAGGTTCATTTCATGTGTGTCGAGTGTCCCCTCACAAGGGTATATTCCAGGTGGCCTTTGGGCTTCAATTTCTCTAGTAGGTTGTTGGTCCCTTTCTTTCCTTTAGACAAAATGTCTAAAGGAATTCCTTCAGATAATTTATCCAAGGAAGTCACCTCCCTTTGGTTCTATGTCTTTGCATTTGAGGGTGCCCCATCCTTTGACACGTGGCATCTTTCACCACTTCTTCAGGGACACATGGAATCTTCCACCACTTCTCTGAAACAAAGTATAATGGGGTTTAGCTGATTACACTTGGCATCATCCACCTGAATCTTGCTTTTATGTGCACTTATTCCTTAATTGAGGCAACCTTTGAACCTTTGAACTCGTGAACCATTGAACTTTGAAGCGGTTCAAAGTTCAATGTTTCAATTGGTTTATTCCTTTGATTTGGCTGAGTCTCTTTGATATCTTTGAACCAAGCGTATTGAACCATTTGAACATTGAAACCATTGAACTGATGAACCAAAATGGTTCAAGGTTCAATAGTTCAAAGGTTTAAGCCTTTGAAATTTGTTAAGTGCTCAGAGCCATGGAACTTTGAAATGGTTGAACTTTGAATCTTGACAAATGCGCTTAGCTCTTGGTGATGGCATTGAACCTTTGAACCAATTGAACCTGTTGAACCAAAATGGTTCAAGGTTCAATGGTTTAATGGTTCAATCCTTGCTTAGAAGCTTACTGATAAACTCTTTTGATTGAACCTTATCATTAAACCAACTTTGAAATTGCCTAAGTGTTGAGAGCTTGCTTCTTTCCTACAAAGTCCATACAAATCAACCTGTGAATTCCATAGAACTGAGTCTGTAGTTTTCTCTCAAGCCTTGAAAGAGTCCATAGTTTTAAGCCTGTAGAGTATGTAGATTTCTTCTTGTAGAGTCCATAGATTCAAGCCTGTAGAGTCCATAGATTTCTGAGAAAGCTTTGAAAAATGAAGAACCTGAATGCTCAGAACAATTTATGAAAGGGGAAGAGAGGATGTTGGTCTTGTAGGACCAATATATCTCATATGTTGTTCCAAAAATGAGTGACATTTTTGGGGACCAACAACTGGCTCCAGTTGGAGAACTTCCTTCAAATGAAAACTTGAAACACAGCTAAGGGGAGTAGAAACTAAAATCTCCAGTGCCTTGAAGTTTGTCATTGGGCTATGGAGTCATGCTACCCAAAAAGAAAGGCTCCAAAAATGAAAATAAAAAGAACAAAATAGAACTAAAGAGTATACAGATATACATATGTACATGTGAACTTATCTGATACTTCAAGAATTAAAGTACTTTAGACACTACTCCTTGTGAGGTGAAGAAAAAGGGATGCCATCCTTATAAACCAGTAGAAAACCATTCTATCCCCATAAATGGTGATAGGCAAATGGAGCTCTCCACCAGGAAACCAATTTTTTGCATCTTCCTCTTGGCTCTTTCTTCTTCTTGCCCCATGGTAGGATGTGGTCTTCTCTTTGAAAACCATAACTCCTTGCTCTCTTGGCAAAGGGCTCCTTTTGTAGATTTTGAAGTATAGTAGTATGGTCCACCACCATAGCTTGCTATTCTATTGGTTCAATCCAGCACATATTTTGATTATCAATATTAGACCCCTAACAAACCATCAGCTCAACATCTCCTTTGGTGTGAAGGAGTTTGATCTCTTCATCCTAAGCAGTCCTTAATCTGAGCAATAGAGATCTGCATCCAGCATGAGTGGAAGAATTTCTGCCATCAGATTATAGGATCCAAGCATCATCATAAGCTAATCTTCTATTAGATTTCTCTTCATTAGAGATGGAAGATCCTTCTTGATTTGTATTGCACCCTACCAGTTGTTTTGATGCTTGATTTAGATCAAATCCTAGATTGCCAGCCACATGACTTTGATCAGTTGAGACATGAGCATCCTCTATGGTTAAGGAGTAATTACCCCTACTTGAAGGCTCAAATAGAATTTGAGTAGCAGGGGCTGACATTTGGGTGACCACAATCTTTGCCTCAAACAGGTCCACACTTAGCTCTTCACAAATGTTTAACTGCTCAGGATTGGCTTGCAAGGATTCAAACTCAGTCATTTGAATTTCAGATTTATTGACCTGATCAATCATGTCAAGTGACTGAGATGGACTTGGAAGAGAGGATGGGAGTTCATCCTTTTGGTTTTTGGGAGGGGGAGGACTGATCTGCGAAGGTGAAGTATAAGGTGCAGAGATGTTTGATGTACTAACCTTCTTGGAAATCACTGGGTCCTTTGACTAGAAAGGTAGAGTGGTTCCCCACTTAGAAATTGGAATTGTAGGTTGAGTTTATTCCTCTATTCTTTCTTTATCAGCTTCTGGGTTGATTGATTCTCAGACTGGGTGAATACTATGTATGATTCTTTGACTACTTCACCTTCACACATGGGTTCATCTTGGTAATTTAGGAAACCAATGTGGGATTCACCAGCTGATTCTTCTAGATCCTACCTAAAGAGATCAGCACCATTTTCTTGCTCAAACTTAGGTTGGAAATAGGAAACATGTTCTATGTCTAGATATCCAACTACTGAGTTGGTTGGAGGTGCTTCAAGGGCAAGATTCCTCTATGGGGGAGGAAGATGATTTGGTTGCCCTTAACTTCTAGTAGCATTACCTTGATATGGATGATTAGGGAATGTCATCCTTGGTATATCTTTATATAGAGGAGAAGAAGACATACCTTGTGCCATTTGCATTTTCAAGGCTAGCAATTCATTTGTCAGCTTTTGTACCATTGGGTCAATGGTGACTATGGGTGAGTATTCAGAAGATGAAGAGGGTTTACCTCTGTTAGGATCTCTCCTTATCTTTTCTACCAAGATAAGGTCATTTTTTAGCTCAGTAGCCAAGCCTTGAGTATCCTCAAGGTCTATGTGTCTAGCCCATCTCAATAGAAAACTCACTTTAAGTAGCTGTGAGTTGATGAAGTATTTGAGATTCTGAAGTGTCAGCTGGGCATCCAAGGGAATCCTATGCCTCAACTTGTTAAACCTAGTAATAAAATCCCTCATAGACTCATGAGGTTCCTTCTTCATCTGAGTGAGCTAGGCTAGCAAAGCATGCAAATCCTCTATAGGCTTGAACTTGGCTTCAAACTTGGCTTTGAGTGTATCCCAGCCAATCACTGATTTAGCTTACAGATGGTAGAACCAATCTACAATAGCACCTTGTAGGGTCTCCAAAAATAGCCTGACTGCTATGTCTTCAAATTCCACCCCTATCACACCATAGGCTATGCTGAAGGTTGCAATGTGTTCATCAGGGTGAACTCTCTCATCTCCAAAGAATTTGGGGAAGCTCTTTCTTGAGATACATGGAAGTTCATGCAGGGGTGGAGTAAGATTTAGTGGGCCAAATGAGTTACCCCAGGGGCCTCGAACTGCCATGATTTTATTATGTAAAATTGAGATAACAAATCTAGATAGAGTGGCCAAATTGCAAAACAAAAATGGAAAAGGACTGGCCCTGTTTCAGCTTGAGGTTTGAGTCTTCAAACCATGCACTCTTTCCCAGCAGCTCTTGTTTTGTAAACTAGATAAAATAATGGAGATGGAGGAAGATGGTAAGGATATAATGATAATGGGTAAGAAATAGAATGGAGTCATCGGCGTCTATAATGGATAAGGGCAGGGACTGCTTCAATTTGAAACTTGAGGCTTCAGACTACACATTCATCCCCAGTGGAGTCACCAAAAACTATTGGGTGAATATTTTGTCAACCAGCTAATTGGTGACTAAAATAGTTCCTATCACTTTAGAATAGAGAGATTGGTAATCCAAGTGTGCAATTTTACTACATCAATAGGGGACAAATCTCTCCTCTCATCAAGAGGAGGTTCCCTATTAAATATATGAATGCTATATACAATATAAATAAGCAAAAGATAACACATGGGGGTAGAATAAACCATCCATCTCTCCTTTTTCAAATATAATACTCACAAACAAAGGAGAAAATCCTAATGGAAACACTAAAGGCACTTCTATTCTTTCAGAAGTGTTCTTGTAGGAAACAACAGGAGTTTCTTTCAGGTAGTAAAAGTAACTGGTGATAAAGAGTGCAATAACTAGCAAGATGAAATAGAACATAAAGTTTCCACCTCAACTTACCAAAGAGTATAACACAAATGATAATGGGGGCACAAAGTCATCCCAGAATCTTGAACACAAAAAGAAAAGGAAAAACACACACTGAAGACAACTATGACAATGCAAAGTCTAAAAGTAGTTAGCTTCAGGACACCTTCCTTATCACCTCCACTAGTTCTATTTTTTAAATCAAATAAAAAATAATGCTTTCAGAAGACAAACATAAGAACAATCTCCTAAATTAGCACAATCTATCACAACACAAAGTCTGCAAGTAACTTACTTTCTCATTCAATCAAAGAAATATGAACTACAATTTGAGTTCAAAGTCTCAGTAATGCCTTTCAATTTTGGTAGAGGTTCACTTCTGGTAAGGGGAATATCTCTCTTCAAATGGTACAAAATATTACATTATATAGAGGCCTGAGGAAGGCTTGGCACTTAGTTCCATAGAACGGCCCATGCTATAAATTCAATGCCTTGAATGCATTTCCAGGTTTGTCAAAGGACCACGTTAAAAATAGGGTAGCTGTCTTAACTATGGCATGTAAATTCATTTCTAGTGCCTCCTCCTAAGCTTTAATCTCTCATTCCATCACCTACTTAGCTGCACAACTGTCTATTCTACCTTTATCTCAAAGGGGAAAAATAGGCTACGCTTTCAATGTTGGCAGGCCCCAAATATCTACCTGGTGAACTGTTTCACCCACTAGAAATAACTCCTACTAAGTTTCCCTCTTTGTCTCTTCCTCCTCTTGGTCCTAGCCTTAGGCTCTTTCAACGCATTTAGGTCTATGGTTTAAGTCCACAAAAATCAATAGACATTTCATTGTGATAAATTTGACATTTGCAAGCTCCTCATTCTTCTTAGCAACTCTCTCATGTCTTTCTCACTTACTATGGTCACTTTCTTCTATGACACGGGTGAGGACACGTGGTGGCATCCATAGCTTCAAAATAGACTTATCTTAATAAGCTTTGAAACTGTTAGAGGTTGGGGGCACAAATGTAGACACATGGTAGCTTTTGCTACACTGGGTTGAGACACGTGGTGAGTTCTGTGCTTTGAGGCTTCATTTGAAACCATGTCTTGGTATGTGACACTTGGCAGCTTCCACTGCGCTTTGATGCTTTGACCTTTTTTGAAGGGAACATGCCCTTTGGGGTCTTGAAAAAGGTTTAGTTCATGTGTGTCGAGTGTCCCCTCACAAGGGTATCTTCTAGGTGGCCTTCGGGCTTCAATTTATTTAGCGGGCTATTGGTCCCTTTCTTTCCTTTGGACAAATTTTTTGAAGTAATTCCTTTAGACAATTTGTCTGAAGGAAGTCACCTCCCTTTGGTTCTATGTCTTTGAATTTGAGGGTGCCCTATACTTTGACACGTGGCATCTTATGCCGCTTCTTTAGGGACACATGGCATATTCTACCACTTCTCCAAAAAAAAGTATAATGGGGCTCAAGCGATGACACTTGGCAGCATCCACCTGACTCTTTCTTTTGCATGCACTTCTTTCCTTAACTGAGGCAGCCTTTGAACCTTTGAACCCATGAACCATTAAACTTTGAAGCGGTTCAAGGTTTAACATTTCAATTGGTTCATTCCTTTTATTTGGATGAGTCTCTTTGATATCTTTGAACCAAGCGTATTGAACCATTTGAATGTTGAACTCATTGAACTGATGAACCAAAATGGTTCAAATTTCAATGGTTCAATGGTTCAAGCCTTTGAAACTCGTTAAGTGCTCAGAGCCGTGGAAATTTAAAATGATTAAACTTTGAATCTTGACAAATGCACTTAGCTCTTGGTGATGACATTAAACCTTTGAGCCAATTAAACCTATTGAACCAAAATGGTTCAAGGTTTAATGGTCCAATGGTTCAATCCTTGCTTAGAAGCTTGCCAATGAACTCTTTTGGTTGAACCTTATCATTGAACCAACTTTGAAATTGCCTAAGTGTTGAGAGCTTGCTTCTTTCCTACAGAGTCTGTAGAAATCAACCTATAAATTCTATAGAATTTAGTCTGTATTTTTCTCTCGAGCCTTGAAAGAGTCCATAGTTTTAAGCCTGTAGAGTCTGTAGTTTTAAGCCTGCAGAGTCTATAGATTTCTTCTTACAGAGTCCATAGATTCAAGCTTGTAGAGTCCATAGTTTTTTGAGAAAGATTTGAAAAATGAAGAACCTGGATGTTTAGAATAATTTATGAAAGGGGAAGAGAGGATTTTGGTCCTGTAGGACCAAGATAGCTCATATGTTTTTCCAAAAATGAGTGACATTTTTGGGGACCAACAAGGTCAAAGATGCATAATGGTCATTGATGTCAAAGTTATATTTGGTCAAGTGATTAAACATGATAGTGTCATTAAGAGAGTGTTTTCATGATAAATAATAGTGTGGTAATAATATTTTTCATGAGTATGGACATTCATGAAAGAGAGAGTGAGCATGGAAGGTACATGTATATGAAAGAAAGATGTCAAGTCATATAAAGCTTGGTCATGTGGTTGTAGGTCTATATGAGGGTATGATAGTTTGTTGTCATCAAAAAGAGAATGGTGTAGTGATATGTGTGTATTGTGATATCCTATCACTATTTATTTTTTGTTTTATTGAGGTCATGATATATAAGGAATAGGTTAAAGTGTCAAGTGCATTGGAAGCTTGAGCCTAGTCATGGCATGGTAAAGGTATGAGCTAGTGGAATGATGAGGTGAGTGATCTTAGGAATGTGATAGGTTTTGAAGGTTATGTGATCATGAGAATAATTTGTATAATAATCCATGAGAGTCTCAGTGTGAGCCTATAGGGATAAGACCTTTAGATCAAGTCTGCACCTAGACCACTCATAGAACCTACTTGGCCTAATGAGGCATGCGGATCAGATTTCAAGGTGATTATGTGAAGGAGATAATGTAAAATGGTAATATATGTTATTTTTATCAATTTCATGAAGTATCGGGTCATTGTTTGCAAGAAAAGGCATGCAAAGTGGTTTTGAGGTCTCTCAAGTGCAGATTATGAAGGTATGCAAACTCAAAAAGGACTTTCAGGTATTAATTGGCACGTCTAACCTCTACATGGGAACTTGAGATATTAAGAAGAGATGGGGAATGGTCCTAGATAATATATATATATATATATATATATATATATATATATATGGATATTGTTTTTGGATTTAAGGGGTAGTCCTTTATGAACAATCATTAACACCAAAACCTATGTTAAACCTCTCTAAAAACCTAATAAGGACTCGATGTGGAATATATTATTAAAAACAACCCATAATGGTCTCAAATGACTATAAAACTATTGTATCATGTATTTAAATCTCCCAAGTACCTCTAAGTGGTGGTGGTTAGTCATATGAGAGAGAAAATATGCAGATATAGGATTATTTATGAAGTATTTATTGTAGCAGTCAAAATTTGCATTAGTAAAGAAAATAAAATGGATGGAATAAGGATATAAAGACTCATAATACATTCCCATGAATGTTTTTGGATGGTTTCCACCCTTATAATGTGTTAAATTGGTTATCTTAGTTAGCCAATTATAGATAAACCTAATGGTATAAATAATGTAAAACTCAAGTAGTAATGAGAAGATGAATTAGAATGTGTTTTTGTGATATAATGATGAAACAAAGTGAATTAAGATGTTTTTAATTAATTTTAATACATGTTCATGTTTGGAATAATCTTTGGAGGTCACGTATGTGGTGAAAAAGTTACTCATAAAATGACTAGTTTAGTTCATATAAGACTATGAAACATGAGGTCAAGAAATTGGTATGCAAGACCAATATTTATCATTAGAACATATGAGTTTTGTGTTTTAAGATGTTATAAATATTTCAAAGGATATTTTTAATGCATCAAGAGTCTTTGAAAGCTTCTACATATGTGTTGGAGGTCTAAGTCACCATGATTGTGTTTTTGAGTAAACTAACAATTCTAAGTGAGTGAGTTGCAAGGGTGTTCTTGAAGCCTTAAGCTTTGATTGAAAGTGTCTAATGAATTTTTTAATGACCTTGAGGTCATGTAGAATTTTTATATTTAATTTTTTAAGTATTGAGGGCCTTCTAACTCTATTAAGACATAATCTTGAAATATGTCCCATATTATGACAACTGTAAGAAATAACATTATTGTACTTAACTTTTAACTGATCACTCCTTTTCTCATGGTCCCATGATAACTCATCCCTAATTTCATTGGGATAGCTAATTGGTATCTTAATGTTGTTACTATTGACTTATTATTGATTCTCATGTTCTTTCTCAAACTTTTTCATCTTATCTATGAGTTACTCATGTTTAACCTTCAAGGAATCTAGCTCTGTCTTTATTTGATCATACACAACTTATTTTGATCTAAAATTTGTATTGACACATTATAACTAATTCTTAATATTCTTGATGGTATTCTCATCCCTTTTGTAATATTTAACCATGACAATTTTTAAGGTACATATCTATTCTTTAAGATATTTGACCATAGATCTCAACTCATGTTTCCTCTTCTTTTGATGCTTAAAATCATCTAGGACACTTATGAGCTCAGCTTCAAGGTCTACTTTAACTTCTCCTTCTTCACTATCATACTAGACTTTTTGAAACCTTTTTTTCTCTTTTCAAGCTTATATGTCTTCTTTTCATCACCATGATATTCATCATGTTCTTCATCATGCTTAGTCTTATCCTTATTAGGACATTTAGATGTAAAGTTACAAATCTTACCATAGTTAAAGCATTTAAATGTAAACTTTCCCTTATACTTACTTGAACCTTTCCTTAGTTGTAAAAAATATATCTTCTATCTTGTCATCATCAGTGTCTATATCAGCATCATTCTTGGCTTTCTTACCTTGTGAATTTTTCTCAAATTTGAATGTAGCTTCCTTCTTGGAAGGTCTTACATCACTTATTCTCATTTCATAAGTAGTAAAAATTCCATGAAGCTCATCCATTTTTAGAAGGTTAAGGTCTTTGATCTCCTCCATAGCAGACACCTTTGAATAAAATGTAGATGTTAGAGATATCAATACCTTTTGCACTATTGTTTAGTATTCAAAATTATCTCTTAGGCCTCTGATGACATTTACCACTTCATTTACTCTTAATAGATAAGATGAAATATTTTCATCCTCATTTATTATTAGGCTTTCAAACTACCTTCAATGAGTCTACAACTTTTCCAACTTAATAAGGTATATAGAGCTCTTAGAGTGCATGAGAAGGGTCAAACATTGGTATAGAAGCCAAAGAAAGTCAAGAATGATCATATTGAGCCCAAGAGTCAAAATAGATTATTTTCTAAGATATAATAAGGATCAGAAGTGAAGTAATGTTAAGAACACTTGATATCTACATGTATTGAAAAGGCAGTCGAAGAGAAGAAGAATGACAAAGTGGATGATTCAAATGCTTCAGTCAAGCCTAAGTAGATTCTAAGGAGGGCCTATCAGTATCATGATTGAAAGATAGCTAAGTAGAGTGATTGGAGATCTATAATTCTATTATGGTCATGGAGTTTTTAAATCCCTATGGAAAGGGGTGACTCCATTAGGATTGATGGAGACACTCTTCTATTAGTAGAATCATGAGGTTACAGTCAAAAAAGGATTCATCTTGAGAAGATTCCAAGTTATCTATATTACAAGGTATGAATTATTTTCTTTGTATCTTGTATGTATATGACAAGGTGAAAGGATTTTTTGTTAGTATGAGCATTAATTCTATAGATTAGTTCATGAAGAGTCATGGTATGGAATACATGTCTAAGCATAGGACTATGTCTATAGATATATGGAATATGGATTGGTATACAAGACCAATATGGTCATATATAAAATTTGGATGTTGTTGACAAAGATTGAAGTGTGACGAAATATTGTATAATTAATTGGTATCAGAGCAAGGTCCTTTGAAGCAAGCCTAATAACTTGAAGGTGATCCTAAGAAGCATAAGATGTTTAGTAATCAATATGAAGAAGACAACATGTAATTGACTAAAAGTTTTTGAGTATTTATTCACCCCCACTTAGTAATTGTGCTTTTAAAAAGTTTAGTAGCTTAAGGGTGTTTAAGTTTCATTTTTACAAGTCATAATTTTTAGGTACACAAGCCTAATAGGGTAGTTTGTCCTAAATGAGTTTTCATGGTATGAATCAAGGATATAAGTTTAATAAATCATGGAGGAGGTCATTTGAATTTTTTGGTTAAGTGATTTAATGGCTTTTAGTTTTAGATAAATCCCTGGGCCTAAGAAAATTATGTTTTGGTGTTAAGATGGTATACCTAATGCAATTAGGTCTCCATGAGGCCTAAAAGAGGAATACGGCCTAACTGAGTTGTTGTAGACCAAAATGGGATTAAATTTCATTTTAATCATTTCATAAGATGTTCTAAGACATATTTTATGGCTGACCTAAGAGGTTGAAGGTTTATAGCAAACCAATTGGTTTGTACCATGTGTCCAATATATATACAAGGTAGTTTAGGCCTATTTAAAATGTATGTGACATAAGAAAATAAAATATTGCATGGTTAAGTAAAAGGAGGTCTTGAAATGATACCAGAATATAAGATTAGAGGTGTGGTGATAAAAATTTCATGAGGTGGTTGAGTTGGTGTTGAGTCACTTAGGGAATTGGTGCTTCCTTGTAAATAAGTGCTTGCTAAAGCCTAGTCAAGTGGGTGCTTGACTTTATTGGGTTTGGTTCTCTAAGTTGAGTTTGTGATAAAAATAATTGATATTTTGTTTTATAGGACTATATTTTATTTGTATAAATCATAGTGGGTTTTATTACCCTTGAGTTTTTCCCACTCATATATGTGTTTTCTTGTGTCATGCTCATATGAATGGTTCTTTGTGCATTACTATGTCACTATATTACCTTTATGGTTTAATGAATGTTAAAGTGAAATTAAAATAAAGTTTTCAAACATTAAATCACCACACTCTCATTTATTGTGCTTCTAATGACCTAAAAATCTATATCAAAGTTATGAATGTATACTTCTTATGAATTAAAAAGTAGTGGTCAATGTGCTATGAGAATCTCATCATTTGCCCTAGGTGGGGATATATGTACTATGGGAGGTTGTTACTCTATCATCAATGGAGGTAATTTTTTTGTATAAAAATATGGAAGAGGTTTAGGAATAGTTTTTCTAGACTCCATAACCTCATATGTATGCATTTGATTACTTGGAATATTGTGAGGTGGGGACTTTATGAGAACATGAGGTGTTCCATATGAAGATGTACTTGGGGCAATATGTTTGATGAGTTTGAAATATCTAAATGGTTGATTATCTAATGGATAAGTGTATAAGTATTTTTCATGTAAAATCTTGATGCATCTATGCAAATTAGAGGGTACAACCTCCATAACATGTATCTAAGGTCTCTCGATTAAAAAGTTATAGTGAAAATGATTAGGCATCAAATTAAAGTGTGTAGGTAAGATTTTTTTCCCTATCATAATTTCTAATGCAATATAACCTATTGTCTATCTACGAATGCCATAAAACCTTCTTATATTCTTATATATATTCTAAATGGATTTTATATCAACCCCAATGGTCTGTATAAATGTGAGGTTACATATTTTAAGTACTAAATCACTATCAATTAGAACTCAATTAATAACAATGGTATTGATTTGTGCTTGAATAAAAAGTAGTAAATTCTAAGGAATTACTAACTATGAAGGCAAGTCCTCATTGGAAAAATATATCACATCCTCAATATCATTGATAGTGTTTAGGATAGATGCAAAGTAAGATGGCTCTATGTCACATGGAAAAGATGTATGATTGAGTGTTTGAAAAAGAATATCCTTTAAAATAACTACTTTTTGAATTAATTCCAATATGGATATCTTGATCAGTTTATTTCTAAAGTGATCCACAATATCAAATTATCTTTACTAATATCTGGGTCTTATTACAGTGCTCCAAAGATTTAGAGGGATGGTGGGATTATGTTTATCCTATATAGGTTGAGGAGGCCCCATATTATGCCTAGTAATAGCTCAAACCATTGGGAATCTACTATTTATTGTGTGTGAGTAGTAAAGGTAGGATGGGAGCAAAGATAATCAACTGGTCTAGGTGGATGTAGAACAAAAAAAGTCATTTGAGCCATCTATCATCTAGTAGTAATTAGAGGTAACTCAAAGTGAGCCATTTAGTAATGATATTTATAAAATTTTCACTCACATGAGGGAGGACCAATGTGTAAAATAAGCTTATCTCTAACATGATCCATCATAAGAGTGACATACATGTGAGATTTTCTCCTAATGGATGATAATAAACATGCTAAGTAAATCACAAGGATTTTGAACATGAAGTAGAAAATGGCATTAGTCATGATAGTCATGATGATAGGATAAAAACTAAAAATTGATTAGATGCTAGAAATGTAAACCTAGGGTTATTTAGGGTTAGGGTTTTATGCAATATTTGAAGTAAGTTGAGTTAACCAAATGTTTTAACATTTTAGGACTTAACTTGATGTAAATCTTATGTTTATTAAAGAGATGAGTAGACTAAATCATGGAAATAATATTAAATAAATACAATGATTGATTTGTTATAAAATTTGACTAGTTTTGACTTTTCTAAACATAGTAATAAATAGTACAAAAAAAGACTTAGATGGAAAACACCTAATACAAATGATATGAGTGATAAAAATTGAGATTTAATCTAGTATAATTATCATAAACTAGATCCATGCATCATAAAACCTCCTAGATAATAGTGCCATTATTATTTAGTAGAATTATTATTGAAAAAAATGGTGGTAGTGTTCTGATATCGGTGATAGTGTCTTATGTGTAGGACTATCCTGGACTTTTGAGTGCCCTTGTGTCTAGATATATAGGGTTTGTTTCTACATGCATGATTTATAGAGCCCTATATTTTTCATATAATGATTGATTTATTGTACAAACCCTAATCCTCTATATAACTAGGGCATGAGTTGAAAAGTGTGTTCATTAGTAGGGTAAGCTAGACATCCACATCACCCCATTGTGAAAAGAGTTGCCTACATACTAATAATTCTAGGGATCAAGCCCAATTTATTTCTCCCCACCTAATTGCTAGTGCAATTTCAAGTGATGCTAGTATGATAGTGGCATTGAGTGCCTTGAATGTGCTTGAGACTAAAAATTTGAAAAATCTGAGCTTAGGGATGTTGTAGATGGTAGTATGCAAAAGTAGGGCATAATAGTTATTGATAACCTTAATTATGCTCAACTTGTTATGTGTTTGAATCTTTATTTTTCATATGATTTCCATATAGTGTTCATATAGCTCAAATTCATGTATATATATATTTTTTCTTGTGCAAATGATAAAACATTTCTAGGTTAACCCTAGGAGGCTTTAGTTTTAAAATAAATCTATTTGGGAAAAGATAGGGAAAAGGATAATAGTGCCATTTTGGGGACACTATCACCATGTGGTGCTAGTGTCTTTATTATGGTGTTACTGTCTAGTTGGTAGAACACTAGGCATGAAGGGCCAAGATCAAGAAATGAGGGTCTAAGAATGCTTTGGAGCTGACTAGGTATGATTATGGCCTATAAGAAGACTAGATAAGTGTGATGATAAGAAATGGGATAGGTATATGGATAAGCTAGGGATAGGTAGTCCGAAGTACCACTCTTATCACTCAAATACCACTTTTGGGTTATTACATGATCCATCTTATAATGGTCTTCCAAAGGATTGTTAAATATTTTTATTTTTGGTGATCACTAGGTTGTGAAATGTTCAACCCTAAAATGTAGATATGGGGAATCTAGGGTTAAAGGGGTAGATATTGTCTAGGGCACAAGGATGGTAGACTATATCCAAAACATGCCAATTTTTTTTTAAACTCTGATAAAGTATATAGTGAATTTAATATGTTGAGATGATGAAGATAGAAAGTAAAACTATGTTATATATTGTAATGATAATGAAAATAAGATAGTTGGTTATGATGAAAATACATATTTAGATATGGAACATGTAGAAATTGGATTAGATATGGATTATATAATAATCACCTAATTATGAAAATTGTACCTCTATATCCTCAGCCATTTATGTTGAATTGGGATAATTGCCTTGACATTACTGTCTAACTCAGATGCAAGTGTCAAATATGGAATACCTTCTAAAAATAGATGTAACCACTTATATTCTTCTAGGTTCTACGACACCTTCATTTTGGTGCATTCATATTTGGGTCACGGATTGTCTCTCTTTGTCAAATTATAAAACCCCATCTCTTCATCTTCATAGTGGATGTGTGAAAAATAGGTTAGTTGGCACATGGTGTCAATATACCCCAAAGACCTCTCTATCAATGAGTGTTTCTAAATACCACTCTAAAGAGGGACTCAAATTTATGTATTTATCTTATACATGTGGGCTTGTGTGTGAATCATGCAATATATGATAAGCAATTACAACAATAACCTAATTCTTCATGCTTTAATGATATATCTAACTAGATATGTTACCTTTATATGTTACATGGTACATTCATAGTTTACATGGTTGTCTTATCCTTTTGAGATAATATAACTACCAATTGATACTTTCCCTAATCTTAAAATGGGGGTATATTAATGGGTGCATGCGATAGAGGCATGACTTCCACATTACTTTAAAGATTCATATTTCAGTGGGGGTACATTTTAAAAAACATGTTCTCCACATTTGTCATAGTTTTGGATTTAGTGGGGGCATGTTTCAAAAACATATTTTTCACATTTATTTAATATGTCGTATGTTCAAATTATAGTGGAGGCATGTTTTGAAAACATGTTTTCCACATTATCACTTATGTCAATTTTCATATTTCTCCACATCCACATTTAAATTACAGTAGAGGCATGTTTTATAAACATGTTATCCATACTTACACCACTTCAAATTTCATATTATAGTGGGGGCATGTTTTAGAAACATGGTATCCATAGTTACACAATTTTAAATTGGCCAAAATTCATAGTTATATGATTCAAATGCACATTTATGGTATAATTTTATACACTGGTACCATTTTTATACATAGTTTTAGCATGAGACACATATAAGGTGTATATGATATGCAATATGTACCTAATATTTCAAAATCAAATTAGTTTCAAATTTTAAACACTTTCAGGGATTGTCATCACCCACCAAGATGGATTATTATGGACTGTATTGAGCCAATATACTATAGTAGTTGGTTGAATTTTAGTTATAGTTGAGGTGATTAAATCACTCAATATTTCTAAGTTTATTGGTTGACTTGATTACATCATCTAGAATCACAATCTTTATTGTGTGAGTTGACTTGGTTCACTTGTACTCATCAAGTTATAAGTATGATTGGGTTGTATGATTGAGCTAATCTCAAATACTAGGTGAAAACTCACATTTTATCCAAGGTTGGGGGCTTTTGCTCTCCAATATCCCTCTATCTATTTATATATATGCACTTTTCATATTTTATATTTATCCTAATATCATTTTTGGTGATTCATAATGATACATCTTTCAATTCAAATTACCAAAAGGTAACACAGTTGCATCAATACACATGTGTACTCCTAAACCTTGCTCTCTTTCAATTTTAGTTATTTTAATTCCTTCAATTTTATATTATATATAATGACTATATATTTAAACATTCTTTTGGTTCTAGGTTAGTCACCATTAAATCCCTCAAGTTAGACTCAAGCAAAGACCAGGTGTGTTATACACATCCAAGTACACATTTATTTTTATTTAAACTAGTAATTTCATTACTAGATTAAATGGGGGGAATGCAAACACTATTTATTAATAATACAACACCTTTGTCTTGTACACTTGGAAAATACATATCATGGATTTACTTTCAGCTTATAGACCTTGCCCACTACAAAAGGCTTACATACACTATGTTGGGTGAATATTTTCTCAATTAGCTAATTGATGAGAAAAACAGGTGTCTTCAACCACAAAATAGGGAATTGGTCAGTCAGATGTGCAAGTTTACTACATCAAAAGGGAACAAATCTCTCCTCTCATCAAGGGGAGGTTCCCTGTAATTATGAAGGAGCTATATACTATATATGTAAGTAGAAAATAATATTCAAGGGTAGAATAAATCATCCATCTCTCTTTTTTCAGAGATGTTAACAAATCAAAGGAGAAATCCTGATGAAATGATATAAGACACTCCTCTTCTTTCAGAAGTGTTGTTTAACAGGCAAAAGGAATCTTTCTGGTGATGACAAATAACTATAACAGGGTGTAGTAACACAACAGGATGAAATGAGTCACAAAGTCTTCACCTCAATTTCCAAAGAGTGAAATATGAAGGATAATGAGGGCATAAAGTCGTCCCAAGATCCTTTATAGAAAAATAGACAAACTAAAGACAATTATGGTAGCATAAAGTCTCTCCACAATTGACCTCAGGACACCTTCTTGACTACTTTCACTAATTTCACTTATTTAATTAAAGGGACAAAAAATGTATTAAGGAAACAAACATAAGAAAAATTTACCCAACGACCAAGTTATTCCAACACAAAGTCTTAAAATTCACTTGTTTTCTTATTCCAATAACAAAATATGATCAACAATTTGAGCTCAAAGTCTCAGTAATGCCTTTCAATTTGGACAGAGTTCAGTTTCTAATAACTTAGAGAGATCTCCTTAAAACAATAAGAGAGAGTCTAATATATAGCCCTCCAAGAAAGACTTGAGAGTGGTAACACATCATGTTGTATTCAATGCCTTGAATACATTTTAAATTCTATCAAGAATATATGTTGGAATTGGGCATATTTGCCCATTTGCTTTTCTCAATGCAGAGAAATGGGTCATGCCATTGAATGTTTATGTTCTTTAATGTCCACCTGGTAGACTGCTTCTAGAAACATATCTCATGCATGGATTATTTTGGTCTTTCTTCATCATTCCTTCTTTCCTAGCTATTGAATTGGGTCCTTGGTTCAATTAGATCCTTGCTCTTTGGTCACTTTCTGCTGATCTTAACAATTGACACGTGGCACATTCTGCTACAAAATAAATCAAGACACTTGGCAGCTTTTGTGGGACTCTAAGAGACACTTATTGAAAGAATCTTTGAAACTTGTAAGAAACTCAAGACATAGATGCAGACACTTGCCGCACTCTGTTTATCATACAAGGGACATGTGGTAAGTTCCATTTCTTTGAGAAGCAAATCATAATATGTCTCGATAGATGAAACTTAGTAACTTCTACAATTTCTTCATGATAGAAAAAAATGGCTGTGTTGAATCTATTTCTGCCCTATAGAGTCCGTAGAAACTAACCTATGAAGTCTGTAGAAATGAGCTTGTAAAACTGGCAGAGTCCATAGATTCAAGCCTACAAAGTCCATAGAAATTTGAAAAAGCTTGAATAATGAAGAATTTGAATCCTCAAAATAATTTTTGAGGAGGGGAGAGAGGATTTTGGTCTATTGGACCAAAATAGATCAAATGTTGTCCCAAAAATGAGCTGATATCTTTTGAGAGACAACAATTGGCTCCAATTGGGGAACTTCCTTTAGTTGGAACAGCTGAGGGGGGTAGAAACCAGAATCTCCAGTGCCTTGAAGTATGCCATTAGGATATGGAGTCATGCTAATCAAAAAGAAAGGTGAAAAAAACAAAAATAAAATCACAAAAATAGGACTAAACACTATATAGATATACATATGTACAAGTTGATCTTATTTGATACTTCACAGATTGAAGTGTTTTAGATGTTGCTCACTGTGAGGCAATGAAAAGGGTGTACCATCTTGATACTTTAAAAAGAATATATTTTCACCATTATGCTGATGGATAATAAATGGGCCCCTCCAAAGGGAGTCAAACTTCCCATTCATCCCCTTTGGTTCTCTTCTCTTGTCCCACAACAGGACTTGATCTCCAACTTGGAAATCATATTTTTTTGCCTTTAAATCAAAGAGCTTCTTCACCAGGCTTTGATGTGCAGTGATTCAATCCACCACCATAGTTCTATATTCATCTAGCTCAGTTAGGGACATGATCCTCTTATCAAGGGGGCTTTCATATGTCTGATCTTTAATTGCTTTAGCCAATTTTAATGCTAGCAATTCCAAGGTGATTGGTATCTTAGCATTGATACCATAAAGAATTTGGAAAGGAGACATACCAATTGCTCTCTTTTGTGTAATTTTGTCTACCCATAGAGCATCAACCAATGCTTTATGCCATGTCTTTTGATTTTCATTTATCAGCTTCTTGATGATAGTCACCAGGTTCTTATTGCTTGATTCAGCTTGTCCATTCCCTTGTGGAAAGTAATTAGAAGAGTGGGAAGCGTAATCCCATAGTAGAAACAAAATTATGTAATCTCTTGGGAAGTGAAACAAGCTACATTGTTATTATCAATCTTGGTTGGGACTCTAAACTTGGAAATGATATTCTCCTTGAGGAAATTGCACACTACTTCTGAAGTAGCATGCTTGGTTGGAATTACTTCCACCCACTTGGTGAAGTAGTTAGTTGTTGTAAGGACATAATCATGTCCAGCACTTGAAGATGGGTTTATAGCTCTAATAAAATCAATTCCCCATTATTGGAATGGTTCCTCTATGACCACTGGCTTGAGAGGTAGGGAAACTAACTTGGGTCTCCCAATAAACTATTGGCACAGTTCACATTTTCTTACCCACTTATATGCATCTTGGAAAAGAGTTGGCCATTAATACCTGGCTCATAGAGTTTTATGGGTAGTCACAGGGGCAAAAAAATGTCCTCCACAAGCTAGATTGTGGAAAGATTTCAAAATTTGGCTTTATTGCTCCCTGTACACATAGTGAAGGAACACTCTATCAAGGCTCATCTTATACAGGCCGTTGTCCCAAAGGACAAAATTGGCAGCTTTCAACTTGATAGTCTTCCTTTCTTTGTAAGATAAGTGAGTAAGACACTCACCATAAGTAAGAAAATGAGAAATACCTAAATACCACTCATTCATAGTGGAGACAAAGAGGAATGTCAGTGTGTCTTCCACCTCTACTTCTTCATGCTCTATTTCTTCTGGTTTGTTATTAGCAATTAATTATCATAGACCTTTTCCTTGTACCAACTTTGTTAGCTTGATGTCTAGATCAAATTCCTAGATCTTTGCAATCTAATTGCCTCTTTTCATCCCAAACTCCAACTGAGTTAATATGGATTTTATTTTGGTGTTAAGAACCAAGGTAGTAGTGTGTGAATTTAGGATGTAGAAGCGAAAATTCTTGACTGCCTTTACCACTACATAAGCATGCGTTTCCATGTTCAAGTATTTCAGCTCATGAGCTTTGAGAGGGCAGCTCATGAAATAAATGGGAGATTATATACCTTCTTTATTTTATTAAACCAGGATTGTTTAAAGAATGTGTTTAGAAGCATAACTACATATGGTGAACTCTTTATTGTAGTTTGGACAAACTAGAGTTAGGGCGTGGGTAATGGCAGTTTTGATATCCTCAAATGCTGACTTGCCTTCTTTAGTCTAGCTGAAGGTGGACTTTCCCTTCATCATGTTTACAGTGTGTCGAGTCTTCTCAGCAAACTCATGGATGAACCTTCATAAGAAATTCACCTTTTTGAAGAAAGAGTGAACAACAGTCTTACTTGTAGGTAAGGTAAGCTCTTGAATAGACTTGACTCTGTCTGAGTCAATCTTTATGCCTCCTTTGGACACAATGTGTCTGAGAAGTTTTCCCTCTATTACTCCAAAAATAGACTTCTTGGGGTTTAAGGAAATGCCATTTTGGTGGCAGAATTCTATCACTTGTTGTAGGTGGTGTATATGATCAGAGCGATGCTTGGAAAAGATGGTCAAGTCATCAAGGTATACCATAGTGAATTTACCCATCTCATCCTTGAAAGCAAGGTCCATTGCTCTCTAAAAGGTGGTGCCAGTATTTATCAAAATGAAAGGCATTCTTTTATATGCAAACATGCCCCAAGGTGTAGTGAACATAGTCTTATACTAGTCTGCCTCACCAACTTCAACTTTTTTATATCTTGAGAAGCTGCCTAGCATTGATAACATCTCTAAACTAGTCACTGTCTGAAGCACTTGATCCATGATTGGTAAAGGATAGTTATCCTTTAAAGATGGCTGATTCAGATTCCTAAAGTCTACACAGATGTGAATTTCACCATTCTTCTTCCTTATAGGGACTATGTTGGTAATCCATGTGGAATGATGGATTGGGAAAATGATTCTAGCATTCAACATTTTTCTATATCTCAAACAAAATAGTACCTGATATCTTTGGATTATACTGCTAGGATTTTTTCTTGTAAGGCACTGAGTCAGCCTTGAGAAGAATGTCATGGTAGATTTCATCAAGCCTGAGAGACTTCAAGTCATCATAGGAGTATGCTAAGATGTTCATGTATTGGATGAGCAAAGTAGTAAACTTGAATATTTCCTCAGGAGTGTAGTATTTACTAATGTTAACCATCTTGGGACCTTCCTTAGTACCTAGATTTACTTGATCAAATTCTTGAGAGGAGCTTGAATCCATTTGCTATTTTTTATGAATCTATCATGTTTATCAAATAGCTTCTCAAGGGAGACCAAGCCTTTAGGAATCTTATTCCCTTTCAGTTGCAAGAACTCCTCACCTGTGTCCGTATTTGATTTAGGAGCTAGTTCACACATCTGAGGTTCACTGCCTTCAAAATGTAGCTATTCAAAGCTATCTTTTTATTATAGAAAGGTAATGATTTGGTGATCATCATTGAATACTTGCCAATGATTAGCATTATCAGGCACACTTGGTCAAAAAACTAGTTCAATGGTGTACCTGTCTTCTTTGAAGTCTGAGTGAGGAACTAAGAGAGTTATTGAAACAAGTGCATCAACTCGGTCATTAAATTACTTGGGTATGGTAGAGATGTTGAAAGCATCAAATCTTTTAATTTGATCCTAGACTAGATTGTGGTAGTGGCACAATCTCTCATTTTTGGTTTGATACAAGTTCCTTACTTGAAAAATGATTAGTTCAGCATCTCCTTTGGCATGGAGTTTAATGTCTTTGTCTCAAGTAACCCTCAATCCAAGCAATAGAGATTCATACTCAGCTGCGTTGTTGGTATTTCTGAATTGCAACTTATATGAAGAAGAAAAAATATCTCCTTAAGGAGATATCAACACAATCCCAGCTCCTGAATCGGTAGTGGAACAACTACCATCAAATTCTAGAATCCATACCTCATCAGACACTAATTTTTCTTTAGATTTTCCTTCATTAGAGAGGGAAGATACTTCTCTATATATATTGCAACCTACCAATTCTTTTGATGTATGGTCTGAGTCAAACTCTAGATCACTTTCAGGAACTTCATCAAGCACCTCATGAACTTCTTTTGTGGATAAAAAGTAATTACCCATGCCTAAAGATTCAAACATAATTTGAGCTTCAAGTGCTGATGCTTAAGTGACCACGTATTTTGCTTCCTTTTTAGGGAGCAACCTCTACATGATGCCTTTGACAGGGATCCTTACTTCAGATAGGTCCATGCTCAATTCTCCACCAACATCTTTGTAGATATTTTGTCCAAGTAGAATGCCATATGAGGTTGGGATGTCAGCCACCAGGACTGTCATCTTGATTCTCTTTTTTAGAAAGGCTACAAATGCAAAATGGGCATCTTTGATTTGTCCCAATAATGGCACTTATTTGTTCTCCATGGAGAAGCATCTACCAAAGGTCTTGGTTAGTGTGAGTCAAAGAGATTCTACCACTTTGGCAGGCATGACATTGTTAGACACACTTGAGTCTATGATGCAGTTTCTCAGCTTGTGACCATTTATCAATAAGGAAACATAGAAAGGCTCTATTTTCCCAAGAGTAGTAGGAGGAGTAATGAAAAGATTGTTTAGGATGGATATGTTCCTTAAGGAATCATGAGTTACCTTTCTAATCTCTTGTCCTGTAGGGATGACTGTATTCTTCACACACTCAACTAACCTATCCAGCTACTCAGGATTAGATTGTAAATATTCAAACTCAATCATTTGAATTTTGGTTTTCTTGACATGATCAATTAAGTCAAATGACTGAATTGGACTAGGAATAGAGGAAAGTAATTCAACCTTCTGGTTTATAGGGGGAGGACTGATTTGCAAAATTAAATTTAAAGGTGAAGGTGAACTTGATGTAATTACCTTTTTGGTCATCACCAGGGTCTTTGGCTGGAAAGGCAGGATGGTACCCTGCTTAGCAATTGAAATTGTAGGTTGAGAACACTCTTCCATTTTTCCCTTATCAGCTTGTTGAGTTGACTATTTTGTGACCTGGTAAACACTATGTAAGATCCATCAAATGCTTCTTTATTTCTAGGTTCATCTTGGTAGTTCAGGAAACCAATGTTAGAGTCACCAGCTAATTCTTCTTGGCCTTTTGCAAGGAGATCAACATCATTTTTTTGACTCAATTCAGGCTAAAAAGATAAATCTAATTCTGCTTCAAGATATCCCACTGCTGAATTGGTTGGGGGTGCTTCAATGGCAAGTTTCCCCTATAGGAGAGGAAGATGATTTAGCTGCCTTTGATTCTTGGTAGCATTGCCTTGGTACGATTGATTTCAAAATGTCCTCCTTGGAATATCTCTATATGAAGGAGCAGAAGACGTTCCTTGCACCATTTGCTTTTTGAGAGCAAGCAACTCATTTGCCAACTTTTACACCATTAGATTAGTGGTTCCTGTAGATGGATATTTAGAAGATGATGAGGGCCTATTTCTATTAGGATCTCTCCTTATCTTCCCTGCCAAGATGAGATCATCTTCTACCTCAGTGGCTAAATTTTGAGCTACAAAAAGGTCTATTTGACTAGCACGTCTCAACAAGAAAGTCACTTCAGTAGTTGAGAATTAATGAAGAAACATTTGAGATTCTCATCTGTAGGTCAAGCAATTTTAGGGATCTTATTCCTCAACTTGTTAAATTTGGCTATGAAATCTCTCATTGGTTCATGAGGCTTCTTCTTCATTTGTGTGAGCTAGGCTAGAAGGGCATGTGCATCTTTTATAGGTTTGAATCTGACTTCAAACTTGGCTTTGAGGGTGTTCCAATCAGTTACTGACCGAGCCTACAAGTGGTAGAACCAATCTATAACAACACCTTGCAATGTCTCTACAAATAGCCTAACTACCACATCCTCAAATTCCATGCCTATTATGCCATAGGCTGTGTTGAAGGCTGAAATATGTTCATCAGGATAAACTTTCCCATCACCATAGAACTTGGGGAATTTTTTTCTTGAACCACATGGTAACTCATGTAGAGGTGGAGTTAAATTGATTGGACCAAAAGAGTTACCCCAGGGGCCTTAAGCTTCTATTGTATGACTATGAAAAGGGGGAATAAATCTCAGAGGGGTAAGTATTGGCAAAGCTTTATTAACCGTAGAAGTGGATGCTTTGCCTAGTAATGGAGACCTGACTTTAATAAGAGGAAAGCTCTAGGTTCATTGGAGGCGAGATGGTGATAGAAATAGATCAAAATTACTTTGCTATTCCAACTTGAATATAGGGTCAATAATACCTTTAGCCCTTTGGCTTCGCATATATCGTGGATCTGCCAGATTATATAATGAGAATAGATAAAGATGGTAAGGCTATAATGATAATGGGTAATAAGTGGAATGGAGTTACCAGAATCTATAATGGATAAGGGTATAAAGATAATGGTAAGATAGGTGATGTTTCAATCTGAAGCTTGAGGCTTCAAACTGCATAAAATTATGGTGTCCCCAGTGGAGTCACCAAAAATTGTTGGGTGAATATTTTGTCAATTAGCTAATTGATGAGAAAAATAGGTGTCTTCAACCACAACATAGGGAAATTGGTTAGCTAGATGTGTAGATTTACTACATCAAAAGGGGACAAATCTCTCCTCTCATCAAGGGGAGGTTCCTTGTAAATATGCAAGAGCTATATACTATATAATTTCCCTAACAACCAAGTTATTACAACACAAAGTCTAAGAATTCACTTATTTTCTTATTCCAATAACAAAATATGATCAACAATTTGAACTCAAAGTCTCAGTAATGCCTTTCAATTTGGGTAGAGTTCAATTTTTGATAACTCAGAGAGATCTCCTTAAAATAATAAGAGAGAGTCCTATATATAGCCCTCCAAGAAAGACTTTGGAGTGGTAACACATCATGTTGTATTGAATGCCTTGAATACATTTTAAATTCTATCAAGATGATATGCTAGAATCAGGTGTATTTGCCCATTTGCTTTTCTCAATGCAAATAAATAGGTCACACCATTGAATGTTCATGTTCTCTAATGTCCACCTGGTGGACTGCTTCTAGAAACATATCTCATGCATGGGTATTTCTAGTCTTTCTTCATCGTTCCTCCTTTCATGGCTATTGAATTAGGTCCTTGGTTCATTTAGATCCTTGCTCTTTGGTCACTTTCCACTAATCTTAACAATTGACATGTGGCACATTCCACTACAAAATAGATCAAGACACTTGGCAGCTTCTACGGGACTCTAAGAGACGCTTATTGAAAGAAGCGTTGAAACTTATAAGAAAATTGAGACATGGATGCAGATACTTGTCGTGCTCTATTTGTCATACAAGGGACACATGGCAAGTTTTGTTACTTTGAGAAGCAAATCATAATGTGTCTTGATAGATGACACTTGGCAGCTTCTGCAATTTCTTCACGATAGAAAAAAATGGCTGAGTGTTGAATGTGTTTCTCTCCTATAGAGTCTGTAGAAACTAACCTATCAACTCTATAGAAATGATCTTGTAGAACTAGTGGAGTCTATAGATTCAAGCCTGTAGAGTCCGTAGAAATTTGAAAAAGCTTGAATAATGAAGAATTCGAATGCTCAGAACAATTTTTGAGGAGGGGAGAGAGGATTTTGGTCTGTTGGACCAAAATAATTCAAATGTTGTCCCAAAAATGAGATGATATATTTTGGGGGACAACACACTATCTATTTGTGCCTAATTATTTGGTTCTTAGTCTTACTAATGTTATTTTGAAAAATTAGACCTTATATATTACCCAAAATATTATAAACCTATTTATCTTCTATCTTTACAATTTTTGGAGTTACACTTATTTTTCAACTACCCGAATACTTGTATCCCCATTAGACACTTACATCGATATAAGTGTCCTATTCTGAAGTAAGTGTCTAGTGCCCTAAATTCATCTAAGTTGAAAATGAAACATATTACTAAGGTTGGCCTAAGTGATTTTAAGTTATATATTAAAAGGATTGGTATAAATATAATGTCAATCCTCATGCATTCCTCACCTTTAAAAAACCTAGCATAAACCTATCAACTCATAAGGCAAATTACCAAAAGCATTTTATCAGGAAGTCAAGTGAGAAAATCTTCCCTATTTTCTCTTATTTCTACATCATTCATAGGGACAACACACCTATAGGTCTGAAGCACTAAAGGAGTATCCCAAGAGTTATATTTTATAAGTTACAATATGATCACATCAAATCCTAAGATTCATGATATAGATCATGTAAATGTGTAGATAGTAACAATATAAGATCAATAATCAATCAAACAAACACACCCATAAGATCACTCAAAATAAAATCAAAATGCAGTGGTCCAAGGAGACCTCAAGCAAGGGACATGTTTAAATTCCATAAAATTGAAGGGATATAACTTAGTTAAATGTCCAAAAAACAATAAATGACATATTCAAAAGTCAACATACAACAAACAATGACATATTCAAATGTCAAATAGGAAAACAAAGGAATGGGGGCCAATAATAATGGAGCATATTCATATTCTCAAATAAGTAAGACAATAGCAAGGCAAGACACTCAAGGAAGTGCATGAATGAAAGGATAAGTAACCATCTTAAACATAGAATACTAGTCCATGAAACATTTGTGTTATAAAAAAAATCTTAAGTATATATCATATCAAGTACATTGTGAAAGATACAAGCATGGATAAAGGCATGTGTAAGTACATAAGCTCAAACATGATAATGTAAAGTGATCATAGAATAATGTAAAATGGGTGTATCATGATATAAGAGTTGGATGCCCCCAATGTCCATATGATATGAGTATATGGCAGGATTAACATCCAAAAGTGCATAGATCATGCATTTGTGTATTCTTATATCACACTCAAAAGATGTGTGAAACACATGTATATACAAATAAATGATATGTTATCCACTAACATGGAACTAACAACATATATGCCAAGGTACTAATAAAATATGTAAATTATGAACATATTTTTATATTTTTTTGATGTTTTTATGCTTTTTGGTGTGTTTGAAATATGCCAAATAAAAAGACTATCCTATGATCTCATCTAATGGATTCTCATAGGTATCTCCCTACTAAGAACTAGGGAAATAAACTAGCGATACTGCCAAGGAACATGTAGAGGTAAAATATTTATCACTTTATTATATATGATACTCTATGTATCTATAATAGGACCCTATGGTCATGAAGAGGAAATAGTAGGAGTAAGGGTTTGTGGAACCCATCATTGAATGGTCTATAGTTTCTTTGGAAGAACATTAGTAGGAACATGTTTATGTGCTTTGGATTCTAAATATGGTGTATAATATAAAATATTTAAATTTAATGAAACTTAAAATTTAGTGGTAATGAAGTAATCATTGTATGTAATAAAACTTGGTTGGATATAATAAAGCTTGAATGTAATGATCAAGTGTTAATGTAACTTTTGGTTTTTCTTTTTCAATATGTTCTATGTCCTTTGAATTTAATGACATGCCATTACTTGTATTTATTTGTGTGGTATCTCAAGATATACTTATTTTAATATAAAATGATGTAAGATTACCTTTATGATAAAATGATATAAAATTCTTGTTTCTATCAACCATTGCTCCTATTGAGTGTAAGCATGATTTTCCAAGCACAATATTGTAAGAATTATGATTATGAATAACTTGAAAAGTAATAGAACATTATTTTTGGGAAAATGAAACTCTTAACTAAATTTATCCCATATTTTTTGTAATTTCATTAGTTTCATCCACATGTTTAAATTTTTTTTCAATAGACATGGAAAAAGATATAGAATAAAAAATTGTATCTTGATAGTCCATAACCTTGATATCTATAAATTGCTTGCCCTCAACTTGAGTAGTGATAATAAAAGGGCCTCTATATGAGTAATGGATTGTGATTTCATTATTTTTAACCACATTTGGAAAATTATATTTTTTAATTATCTCTTTTTTTTAATTTATTTTGTTAGAAATCTTGGTTTTAATATTTGATGGACTCATTTCTCTTTTTGTACTTGGTTTTCATTTGTGGGTTCTTGTTCTTTGATAAAATGTATTTTTATATGATTTCCATCATTATTTACATTGTATCCCAAGCCCTTTTTTATCATTATTATTAGATGAAAATATAATATGAGTTATGCCTTGGGACCTTTTTCCCAAATTTTGACCCTAATAACCAAAGTTTTGTAAATATTGCTTTCCAAAACCATATTATTTGGAAAGTTGAGTATCATTATTGAGAGGTGAATTTGTATCCTTTCTTTGATCTAAGAATTATTTTTGAACATTTTCATGCTCTATGTTTAATATTGACAATTATTTTTAATCTAAATGTTTCTTTAGCAACTATACACATCCTAATTTGGTCAAGCAAACACAAGTACTGTCTTTTAATGCTCTTTCATATGAGGTTCTTAATAATGAATGTGAGTCTTGTTCACATGGTAATTTTTGGATTTTGATCCTTATTATGGCTTATATTTGTTACTTATTTGAACCCAAATTGTCTTATGTCATGATATCCCAGTCACAAGCCACCCTAGCCTATCTACCACAATCACCACCTAGTTTTATGCACACATTACACTACCACAATCTTGGACACTAGCAAAGTGTGACAGTGTCCACATCAATGCTAGTGTTAAATAATCATATTTATGAGCATGTTATGGGTCTTTACCCTTATTTAATTATCTTATTATGATTTTATCTATATTTTCACTTTGTCAACTTGTGAACAAGGGTCTCACATTCAAATTAAATTCACTTCTATATAAAGTGCCTGACAAGATATTTTACATCCAAAATTACTACTTTGGCACATAATTACATAAAAATTGGTCAATAGTATATCTCAACACTTTACATATTATTTAGTAACACACATAAATGTGCATGCTTGATCAAAAAAAGGTCCTAAGTGAAATTAATTATAACATACCATACACATTGGTTATACACATTACCTAAAGGAAAACTAAATTTTATATGAGACCCTATCATTGGGGTTAATGTAATTAGTGGTCAGGATAATAGGGGTTATGTATCACATGATTATAACATTACACAACCCACCTTTTCCATTTTAACTTTTATTCTATTCTTATTTCATGTGTGCAGGTATTCATTAGGTTTTACATACAAATAAATGAAAACAAATTATAGGTAGTGAACCAACATTCATCCACATAGGCACACACATCTCTGGTTTAGTTGAAAGTATACCCAGTAGTTCACTACCCATATTGTAAGAGGACACTACCATGCTCCTAAGGACACTACCATAGTGTGCTACTGTTTAGAGGATCACATTTATATTCAAGAGGGTTTATGACTCTATAATCCTATTTACAACACTTTACATAGATCTTGTACCAAATTTTGGCCTATCATTCATCTATCTTAATTAGTTTCTAGATAATTACATCATTTTTAGGTCATTACTTTTTATAGAATAATCAGATAAGTCAATTATTATACAAATTAATGGTTATATTTTTTTCTATATTTATTTCTTGATTTATTATTTCATACCTTTAATAAAATAGGATTTACATTAGTAAATATATAAAAATTTCAATCATTTGGTGAACCCAGATTACTA
>JARHVA010006683.1:587500-682500 GCA_037957365.1 Torreya grandis | reverse complement strand
TTCATAGAATAAAGAATAGACCATATTAAAATTTTCATCAGAGTAATGGGTATTGGAACAATAATTATTATGCACTCAAATATCATAGTGACTAGTATGTTGATAGAGGTATTATAGAATTTACATAAGGGGCATCAAGATCTCCTTTCCCACATTTTCCTAGACCACATTCCTCTATGATTTAGTTATCCGAGGACATTCCCTTCAAGGACATATTAGTTACTCATCATATGAGCCATGTGGTTTCTAGGACACACTACTTATGTAAGATCTCATGCACCAAAGAGTCATAAGAGATGGTAACTAGTTCATAAAGATCAACCTACTTATAGTAGCATCGTAAAACAATGGAAAGTAACTCAACCACTAGTCTTAGTATGATAACTGATTAAGATATTTTATAGAGCTCATAGGGATTAGAGTATAATATAATTATGAAAATTAATTAAGATATTTTTTAGAGATCACAGAGATCAAAGTATATTCTTAACACAATAACCACTTAAGATATTTATGAGACATAATGAAAAATAGGTTACAACTTTAGTATGATAGTTGATTAATCTATTTACTATAGAGTCTACAAATATAGATTCTAGTAGTGCACCATGACCAATATCAATTCTATATTCTACCTCTATACCTACACAACATGAGAAATATGGTCACTTCTTTACCATGCCATCTAGATTTAGATAGTGCATACCATAGTTACATGATCCACACTTAGATATAATGTAATACTAATATGAAATCAATACTAACAACTAACACTCCTAATCTAATACACATGTATACTTAGGAATCTATATATAGATAAGCAACTAATTGCCATTTACCTAGCCAATAACACATTTCCATATAAAAACATAAACATTTAATATAATTAAGCATATACGTAAGTGAATAATACCAAAAAACAAAATGTGAGATAACATGACATCCATATAAAAATAGGTCCATATATATAACTTGAAATAGGTTTCAATACAATGATAAAAAGTCACTCAATAATCAAATCTTGTTCACCAAGACCACCCTCATCACCCTTACTCTTAGATACATACATACTAGAGCTAGATGCTCATGTATCCCCTCTAGACCTAGACCAAGACCTGTATCTCCACTCTCTATCTTGTAGCACTTGTACCTTATACAACACCTCTCCATTCTCTCACTATAGATGAATATAGTCATCTATGATCTTACTACCTACCCCACCCAAAAAATTGGGTGCAATAATAGATCACCTCTGGAGCTTAGAACATGCCTCATCTTATACATAAATTATAGCTTATATGCAATGGTCGTAATGGCCACTTGATAAAATAGATGGGCATGGATTATTAAAACTCCTATATACCTCTCTACTAACCCATCATCCATGACATAATCCAGAATATGCCATGTCTTCTGTTGAAATGTAACCTCAATAATGGTCTCCCAATACTCATCATCTTTTGTACCTATGCCAATTAAATTAATGCATTAAACATCTACCTAATAATTAAATAAATAAATATACTAAACATATAAATCTATAATAAAAATGTACCATAAATTTCCTTAATGAACTCTAAATATTGTACATCCTCCATAATAGGCCCATTTCCTAGAAATAATGACATCCATCTACATCATCCCTGCCATAGTATAAATACATTGGCATCCGCCATATCATCTGCTTCAAGAATATATTGATGCTTTAATATATATCACAGGTGCCTAGAGTGTTTAAAAAACACTTCTCATTTTTACATTCTTGAGAATTTAATACATGAGTTGTAGGTTTTGATAATATTGTTATCTGTTGATGGATAAAGGCAAAACAAGTGGTCTATTTCACAAATTTAAATTAATTTGGTGGTTGGGAGCCACCATGGCTAAATAGATAGTATATGTAAGATATTAAGTATTCTATGCTAAAAATAGTGAATGATTCCCAAGCCCTAAAATATAAACCCTAAGCTAACATGGATATTTACAATGACAAGCTAAACTAAAGTGATCTAGTCAAAAAAGGAGCAAAAAGAAGGGTAGGGTAGAAAGAAGGTGTTGTAGGTCTTTATTTCAAACATTATGATAAAGTTCAAAGTTAATATGAATATGCATTTAGCCAATATATACCATGAAGTAGAATTATCTCAAATCACACCATACATCAGGCAAGCATGAAAAGATGCAAATAAAAACTAGATTTACTTTAAATATTTCACCCCTACAAGCAAACAACATTAGACCAAATTCAAGAAGAGTAAATAAAGTGAGACAAACCTAAGAAAATTAAACTAATCTATAATTAGAAAAAATTAACAACTCTATATTCAAAGATACACATCTAGAATCCATAATAAAAATTTAAATCTAGAAATTAAACCAAGAAATTGAGGCAACAACCATGATAGCAAACACAGATAAATATTGTACAAACTTTGAAGAATTCCTTACTTGTACTACTTACTCCAAGTTTACAAAGTAATTTTGGCTCAAATAAATCTATACTTTTTACAATTTACAATACTCTTTTTATATAATGTAAGGAAGTATGTTGGCCAATCATATCCAATTATAAAGGTACAAGTGTTAGGATAGCTATCCTTTCTAAAAATGTTTTAGAATATAATAGACTTTTCTTAATGGATTGATCCATAGGCAATGTGTTTTACAAGATGTACATGCTTTTACAAATAATAATATTCCATTTTTAAAATATACAATGCTTAGCTACATGAAGAATATTTTTAAGTCAACTAATCTGACCTTGAGAACCCTCTGTTATAATTTTGCCTCTTCAGTAGGATCCTCATTCTATAATGCTACTCCTCAATTATTTTAAGGTTGATAATTAGTTTCATGAAGATCTCCTTCATTTGACCTATTAATATTTTGGGGTATTTATCTTCCTTTTTGATGCCTTTTAATATTTCTAGCTTTTTTAGTATTTTCCTTTGTAGTTAGAATCATATCTATGACCCTATTATTGTTTATCCTAGATTTCATTAGTTCTTATTCCTCATTTCTTGTGTGACTAGGGTAACTCTGTGCTTATACTCTTCATCAGTGATGGGGCATATGGAGCTAAGTGTTATTGGCTTGGTGATCATGGTCCCATGTAAGTATTCAATCTTACTTTGTAGTTACTTGTCATCTTGAAAGAGACCTTCCAAGTTCCTAGACCATGTGTTCAAGATTTTGATCTTTTCTATAAGTAGTCCTATGATTGTGTTTAGATGAGCTAGGATAATGGTTTTAAAAGAAAGTGTTTCATATAAATTTTGCTTATATTCTTTAGAAGGAGAAAAAAAACTTGAGAAGGGTATGGTTAGGAGAGCCTAATATGTTGTGCATGCATTGATCTAGATAGTTGTAGACACTCCTCTTTGGCTTGGGAGGAATGAACTACAGATAAGAAAGCACTAAATAAATGGTTTATTAGTTAGATAATAGGGTGGATTGCCTAACAAGCTAGATCTAAGAAGTGTTAGATTCCTTAGAAGTTAATCCACACTTTTAAATAATCAATTTTGAAAGACAAATAACTTGCATAAATAACAAAAGGTACTAAAATCAAATATAAGAAGTGATTGATAAATGAATAGGTGAATTTAAATTAATTATATCAATAAATAGATTGATATTGACGCCAAATGAATTAGGTGTGGTTTAGAAAATAGGGAAAGGTTCTATGATCAGGTAGAGGGAATGAAAGTTAGATTTAGTTGAGGTCTAGTGGGTGAAAACAGCTTGTTATTTTTTTTCACATAGTGACAATCAATGGTTAGGGTGACCATCAATGGTTAGGCAACCATAGGTAGTTATGGATAGATCATTGGTAGTCAGGATGACATTCGACAATTACTATGGTTTTAATCTAGTTCAATAAATTGGTTTGATGAGGTTGTAGAATGGAATTCTAAAAAGTTGGTTTGGGTTGGGTTGGTTGCAAGAGGAATAAAGAAACTAAGTACTAAAAGTAGATATTTAGCTTGTTAGTTGCTAGTCTAAAGATGGTCGAAGGATCTATTGGTGAATCTTGGGGAAATTTAGGAAAAGTAATGATACTTGGATATTGGCTAATGGATGGTAGTGATTTGGATTTTTTGCATTTACTAGTTCACTAATTTGATGGAAGGATACCTACAAAAGGAATTACTAATGCAAGAGAGCTCTGATTTTGGATGTGGATGATAATGGACTGATTGATTGATTGATTGATCGATCAATTATGGATTTCTTTCACCTATTCCTCCTCTCTTTTTATATGAAGGAATGAGAGTTGAAATAATAGGTTAACAAAAATTTCAATAAATAGTTTAAATTTAGTTTTTGCATACATTAGCTCACACATAAATTAGACAAGATAAATATAAAAAACAAGTTAGAGCTTGACTGGAGTTGACTGTTAAGTTGGTTAAAGGATGACCATTAATGGTTAGGCCTAACCATCAGTGGTTAGGGTGATTGTCAATGGACAACGGTAAGGTTAAGTTTTGACAAAGTGGGCTAGCCAGTTAGTTTAGCTAGTTAGATAAGTTGACTCAAAGTTTGTGGTTAAAAGGTTATGGAAGAGTCCCTAGGGGGTCTCGAGTTAGTGTAGGGGTAAATTTAACATCTATAGCTATTATTTGTAGTTTTATAGTGTCTAAATTTTACCCCTTTTTGTTATGCAATTTGTATCAACAAATTATAAAATAAAAATGGATTGTGGGTCAAAGGTTAGGTTGTCTCAAGTATAGGAGGAGGTGTCCCCCTTCAAATTAGGAATCGATGAGGTAAATCAAAATTAGGTGTGGGTTTGATGAGTAAGTATGGTGATGAAGTTGGTGTTAGGTTGGGTACTAAAGCATAAACATGTGCACAAAGTATGACTAAGTGTGATACCCAAGATTAGACAATGACTAAGTTGCTATGGTTGGTAAAAATAAGGTCAGTATTAGAAGGATAAGTAGACCATGTGACCATATGTGATGGTTGGGATACACTTGTAAATATAAGTCTCCTAGATAAGGTCAGTGCTTTAATGGGTATCTATGATAAGAAGTGATCCTATGAAGACACAAATTGGTTAGGTACATGCAAGGTAGAATAAGTTTAAATGTTTAACTTGGAAATTCAATTGGTACGATCAAAATGACCAAAGCAAGGCTATCACAAAACATGTGGTAGTTTATGCCAAAATGTCCAAGTGGTAAGGTTAAAATCATTGGTAGTCAAGGTTGGTGGAGAAGGGAATATACATTAGATGATAGTTAGATTAGGTTTGGGTAAAAAAATTGGTTGAAAATTTATGGTTAGGAGGGAAAAATCAATAAAAAAGATAACCATCAACAGTCATGTTTGACACTTGTGTTCAATCATCAGTGGTCACCCTGACCATTAGTGGTCATATGTCAACCATAAAAAGGTAAATAGAAAAAGACCATTGGGGGATCCATTTGCTCATTTAATCATATATTGACCCTCGATGATTGGCTTGTTGGTAGTGTTAGAGAGAATGGTGATGGTTGAGGGTGAGTGATTGAATGCATGAGATTGTGTGAGTTGACTGAGGTTGGATTGGAGGTTTAAACTGACTAAGATGTAGCATAGATAAGGGAGAGAATAGGGGTAGGTGGTGGCTCCCAAGGTCTTCCTTAATGAGTATTATGTTGAATTTGTTGGGGATCAACCAACAATAGATTACACTTATGAAAGCAATAAACGCAGAATTAAATAAGATAGATAAGTAACTAGAATCAAATAATATCAATAAACAAGAGATACAAGAAACCACCCTGAAAACTTGTATTAGAACTCTTTACAAAAGGAATACAATTGAAGAAACTTCTTTCTTCCACACCTCTCTCAGATACACAAGATCTCTCTCTAGATCTCTATCCCTTAAGAGCTCTCTCTCTCAAGTACAATCAATTCCAACAACTTGGATTGATACAACTCTATACTGTTCTTCAACATTCACATACGATGAACTACTACGATAATTCACACTAAGCTAAGAAGATCTAATTCTACATATAGAATTAGGAGACTTGAGCATGCACTTACAACAAACAGTTAAGCCTCTTAAACAAGGGCTATAAAAATAATATTACTAATAATAGAGATGCGAAATTAAGACTAAGACTTAAACTCATCATGCAAACACTCACTTCTATCCTCAAAAATAGCATTCTAGACGCATAGGTAACTGATGTCGATTCCTGCCTGCTTGCCTATGACTGCCGTCGGCCGACCCACTACCGATGTCAATGTCTCTGCAACTGCACCTGACCGATGTCAGTCGCTCTTGACCGACGTCGGTCACTCCTGACTGACACTGGCAACTATGTAGACCTGAACCTGTTAAAGTGTGCTCTTTGGTGAAGCTTTTAGCTCCACACCCTAACAATCTCCCACTTGGAGATAAACAGCTGCACCAGTACCTGTACAGCAATATCTTCCAGCTCTTCCATCTTCAACTCAATCATGAAGACCAACAGAAGTTGAATGAAGATTCAACTTCTCCTTTGTAACTAGCTTGGTTAACATATCAGCAGGATTCCTATCGATATGGATCTTCTCCAGCTTCAACTCACCATCTTCCAATACCTGTCGTATGAAATGGTACCTTAGTTGTATGTGCTTTGTTCTTGAATGAAAGGCTGAATTCTTAGCCAAATGGATTGCACTCTGACTATCACTATACAATCTGCAACTCTCATGCTCCCTACTAAGCTCATCCATGAACCGTGTCATCCATATCATCTCTTTGCTAGCTTTTGTGGCTGCAATATACTCTGCTTCTGTAGTTGACAAGTCAACAACCTTCTGCAACTTAGATATCTAGCTAACAATCATTCCACCTACAGTGAAAACATAACCTGTAGTGTTCCTCCTACCATCCAAATCACCTACCATATCTGAATCTACATAACCATGTAGAGAAGTATCTGAACCTCCATAGCACAAGTGCCTACTGCTGGTTCCTCTCAGATATCTAAGGATCCACTGAACTACTTTCCAATGTTCCTTACCTGGATTAGCCATATACTTACTTACAACTCCCACTGCTTGGGCAATATCTGGTCTAGTACACACCATTGCATACATCAAACTCCCTACTACGGAAGAATATGGAACCTTACTCATGTACTCTACCTCATCATATGAATTAGGACATTATTCTTTACTCAACTTAAAATGTCCAGCCAAAGGTGTGCTTACCGGTTTAGCATCCTGCATATTGAACCGTTTCAACACCTTGTCCACATAATCTTCTTGAGACAATATCAACCTATGATTTTTCCTGTCTCTCTTAATGCTCATGCCAAGGATTTTATTTGCTACTCCCAAATCCTTCATAGCAAACGTTTGAGCTAATTTCACCTTAAGCTCAGAGAAATCCTGCATGTGTGATCCTGCAACCAGCATATCATCTACATACAACAATAGAATAATATATCTACCATTATCAAATCTCTTGAAATACATGCAATGGTCAGATTGACACCTAATGTAGCCATGCTCGGTCATAAACCTATCAAATTTTAAGTACCATTGCCTAAGAGCTTGCTTGAGGCCATACAAGCTTTTCTTCAATCTGCACACTAACTTCTCCTTACCCTTGACCTCAAATCCTTTCGGTTGTTCCATATAAATTTCCTCATCCAAATCTCCATGAAGAAATGTTGTCTTAACATCTAGCTGTTCAAGATGCAAATCCTCAAAAGCAACCAAAGACAATACAACCCTTATATAAGTCATTTTAACAACAAGATAAAAATTCTCACCAAAATCAATACCTGGCTTTTGTGCAAATCCTTTTACTACCAATCTGGCCTTATATCTCATCTTTCCATTCTCACCTTCTTTTAACCTGTAGGTCCATCTGTTCTTCAGTGTCCTCTTACCAGCTAGCAATTCAACCAAATCCCATGTTTGGTTCTCTCTTAAGGACTCCATCTCCTCAACCATGCCATGCTCCCACTGACTCTTGGACTCCACCTGTATTGCTTCTTCAAAACTCTCTAGTTCTCCACCATCAGTTAGCAATAGATAAAATAAAGAAGGAGAATATCTAATTAGAGGCTTACTTACCCTTTCTGACATCTTGATGGGTGTATGAGACTCGTTCACAACATGCTATCCACCCAAATTCTCTGACAGTGACCGACTTTGGTCACCTCCAAACCTGTTACTGACCGACGTCGATTCTGCCTGACTGACATCAGTTCCTGTCCTGTCGACATCAGTCTCTGTATGACCGACCTCGATTTTTGTTCTACCGACGCTGGTTCCTAACCTGTCGACGTCAATCTCTATGTTTTCTTGTAAGTGATTATTTCTTTTTCCCGCGAGCTCATATTGGACCTTCACCTCGTCTAATTCACCATTGCTCTACTTAGATTGATTCAGCTTCCTCAGCTAATCACAATACATCACTCTTTCATTGAAAACAACATCACGGCTCCTAATTACCTTGTTAGTTTCTAGATTCCACAATCTGTAACCAAAATCATTTGAGCCATAGCCAATAAACGTGCACCTCATAGACTTAGCATCAAGCTTCTTTCTATTTTCTTTATCTATGTGCACAAAGGCTTCACAACCAAAAACTTTGAGATATGAGAGATCTACCTTTTTACTTGTCCATGCCTCTTCTAGAATACCACCATCTAGAGCTGTAGAGGGTCCTCTATTAATTAGGTACACTATAGTGTCAACAGCTTGTGCCCAAAACTATAAGGGCAAGCCAACATGCAATCTCATACACCTTGCACACTCCATTATTGTCCTGTTCATCCTTTTAGCAATACCATTCTGCTGAGGTGTCCTTGGAACCATCCTTTGCCTATGGATTCCATGCATATAACAATAATCTCTGAACTTATAACTGTAGAACTCACCGCCATTATCAGATCTCAGGCACTTCAATCTTTTACCTATTTCATTCTCAACCATATCTTTCCAAATCTTAAAAGTCTCAAATACATCAGATTTTCTTCTAATACAATAGATCCATACCTTCCTTATAGCATCATCTATGAAATATACATAGTACTGTGATCCTCCAATGGAAGCAACCTGAGCCAGTCCCCACACGTCTGTGTGAACAAGCCGCAACTTATGCCTCTTCTTAGTAGACCTAGTCTTGAGAAAACTAACCCTTTTCTATTTTCCAAATACACAGTGCTCACAAAACTCTAGATCTATGCCTTTTAAATCTGAAAGCATACCTTTGGACTTAAGAATTGACATCCCCTTCTCACTCATGTGGCCAAGCCTTGAGTGCCACAATTTAGCATCCACATCTGAAGTAGATAATACAAAAGGAGATTTGTTAGTAACACAATTACACAAATAGAGAGTACCTTCTCTCTTACCTCTGGCCATAACAAGTGCACCCTTGGTCACCTTCCAAGATTCTCCTATGAGAGTTACTGTACAACCCTCATCCCCTAACTTTCTTGCAGAAATCAAATTTTTCTTCAAGCTAGGAACATGCATCACATCTCTCAACACCCATGTGTTGCCATTCTACATCTTCAGCTGCACTTTACCTTTGCTAATTATTTTACAAGGCTCATCATCCCCTAGATACACTATTCCAAAATCTCCATGGATATAGTCACTAAAATATTCCCTGTTAGGGGTAGCATGAAAAGATGCACCAGAATCTAACACCTAAGATTCTATATTATTATGCAGAGAGAAAATTAAAGCATCTTATGCAATAGCTGCAACCTTGGCTTCTTCCTTTCCTTCATGATGATTGTCCTCCTTAGGCTTTGACTAGCAATCTCTGCTTATGTGCCCAATCTTTCCACAATTCCAGCATTGTGGCTTCCTGCCATTCCTGGATTTGGATCTTCCTCTCACCTTAGACTTAGATCTTGATTTCCTCTTGCTCTTATCTTTCTGCCTCCCCCTGCTCTCAAAAATTAAAGCGTTCCCAGATGTCTCTTCTGTGCTTTTCCTACGTATTTCTTCATTCAAGATAACACTAACAACATCCTCTACTTTTAAAATATTTGATGCAGATGCAGTATTACTTACTGCCATTACTAAGCCATGCCAGCTTTCAGGCAAAGAACATAATATTAAAAGATATTTTATTTCATCATCAAACACTATATTGACTGAACTTAATTGATTCATAATTCCATTGAAATCATTCAGATGAGTAGAAATAGATCCACCTTCATTCATATGTAAATTAAATAACTGCTTCATAAGATATACTTTATTAGAAGCTGAGGGTTTTTCATACAAATTTGCTAACGTAGTCATCAACTCTACCGTAGACTTTGGCTGTGATAAATTAGTTATCACAGTGGATGCTAGACTCAGTCTTATAGACCCTAGATCCTTTCTGTCAAAAACTTCCCATTCTTCATCCTCCATGTCTTTGGGCTTCTTTGCAACCCCACCTAATGGTAAGTAGAGATCTTTCTAATACAGATAATCCTCTATCTACATTCTCCAATGTTGGTAATTTTTGCCATTGAACTTTTCCATTCTCAGTTTACTTTCATCTACCATTGCTTCTCCCACTCAAACAGAAATCCCTGCAGAAACCCTTGTGAGAACCTGTAATCAATACACACTACACAGATTTGAACCACCTGTTAGTGAACCTGAGCTCTGATACCACTTGTTAGGGATCAACCAACAATAGATTACACTTATGAAAGCAATAAACACAGAATTAAATCAGATAGATAAGTAACTAGAATCAAATAATAGAAATGAACAAGAGATACAAGAAACCACCCTGAAAACTTGTATTAAAACTCTTTACAAAAGGAATACAATTGAAGAAACTTCTTTCTTCCACACCTCTCTCAGATGCACAAGATCTCTCTCTAGATCTCTATCCCTTAAGAGCTCTCTCTCTCAAGTACAATCAATTCCAACAACCTAGATCGATATAACTCTGTACTGTTCTTCAACATTCACATACGATGAACTACTACGATAATTCACACTAAGCTAAGAAGATCTAATTCTACATATAGAATTAGGAGACTTGAGCATGCACTTACAACAAATAGTTAAGCCTCTTGAACAAGGGCTCTAAAAATAATATTACTAATAATAGAGATGTGAACTTAAGACTGAGACTTAAACTCATCATGCAAACACTCGCTTCTGTCCTCGGAAATAGCATTCTAGACGCACAGGTAACTGACGCCAGTTCCTACCTGCTTGCCTGTGACCACCGTCAGCCAACCCACTGTCGATGCCGGCATCTCTGCAACTGCACCTGACCGACGTCGGTCGCTCCTGACCGATGCCAGCGACTGTGTAGACCTGAACCTATTAAAGTGTGCTCCTTGGTGAAGCTTTTAGCTCCACACCCTAACAAAATTGGTAGATTAGGTTTCAATTTAGCCAATGAATTTGAATTTGGTTATTGTTGATTGTTTGAGCTAGGGCTAGGGTTGTGATAGTTGGTTTTGGAGTTAGAATGATTGGTTAGATGCAAATTCATAGGAGTAATGTAGATAAGGGAGGGTAGAGGTAGTTTTAGGTAGGTTTGTTTTAGATTTTGTGAGGTTATTAGGTATTTTTGAAGGGTATGGTTTAGGTTTGATCACCAATGATCACTTTATAGTCACCATCAATGGTCATTCCCAACTATCATTAGTTACTACTAACTATTGACAATCGAGTATCAAACATTAGTATTCAATAACAAACCATTGATAGGCCACATTTTTGTGATCATTAGTGTTCAATATTCTAACTATCGACAGTCAACTATAGGAATAGTCGATTGTCGATGATTGATGGATGAGTTGAAAAGTTTTTTAAGAATGATTGTTGATAGCTAATAGTTTGTGCTAAAAGGTAAATTTAGGTTTTGAAGGGGTCATACCCATATAAAACTAAGATAGATAAGATATGAAACCTATAATACATGAACTCCTAAAGAAGGATTAGGGAACAAAAAAGGGAACAAAGAATAACTCATACACAACTAAAAAACAATAGCTAAATAATGACTAAACATAAGAAAATGTATGATAACTTTTAATGGGTGAAAGTTGAGGTTAAGGGGTTAGGGTGAGGTCAAGGGGCTAGGTTAGGGTTTAGGTGAAGGTAATGTGTATGTATTTAAGAAGGTTGAATGATGGGGTAAAGTAATAGGTATAGGTCATATGAGGTAAATGTTATGAGTTGGATAGATTAGAATAGGGGATAGGTGCAAGTGGTAGAATTTGTATAAAAAGTATGCTAGTGATCTAAGTTTATTGCCATCAATCCTTGAAATCATAGGAGCAAATATAAATGAGGGACAAATTGCCTTAGAAACTCGATGAGATTTAGCGTAAGATGATTGATGATGATTGAGAGCACATGAAGGACATATGCCTTAGAGGTATGAGGTATTATCAACACATACCTAGAGATTTTGTGATGTTAGTTTCACTCAATGAGAGATGGGACCCTAAAACTAGTACCTTATTACTTCCTATAGGTGAGTTGACTATCTTTCTTGAGGATATCTATAGGATAGTGTGGCTACCCATTTGGGGTGAGATTATTTACCATATTGAGAGTGATGAGTGAGATAGGCAGATGGAGCTCTTATATGGAGATGATATCAATTTTTTGAGGTGGTATTCAGGGGGCTTCCACTACACACCACTATACTAGAGATATAGGGATGTGAAGAGGCTTTTCATGATGATGATAGTAGTTACGTGTTATGCGTTACCATATTCTAGTAGTGGAAGGTTTTGTTACTTGTTGGGGGTACTCATGGAGATGTGGTTGGGTTACACCATGTTTTCATGGGCACCTATGCTAATTATTCATATTTACCAAGATTTATGGGGATTTTGAGCCCATAAGAGATACAAGATCAATGTCAAGTTTGTCCTTAATTACTAGGCTTATAAGCACATCAGGGTGCTAAGACCTATGGGGATGATGTGGGAGGGATTTATGTAGATGGACTAAAAGGTCAGATATATGAAGGGGAGAGGTGATTATGCCCTCTCAAGATCATGAGGATGATTTCATGATATTGAATGGTATAGGGACCAACTAGATGCCTTAGTCATAAGATATGTGATTTAGAGACCATATGTTAGGTTTTTAGGCTAGACACACTATAGGAGGCATATGCTATCTTTGTAGAGATACAAATGGATATATGGCTAGTGAGATAAAAATATAGAGATGATTCTATTTGATAAGGTATGGAGGTAGTTTAGCCTCATTCAAGATATACCTAGGGTATTCCCAGGATACAAGAGGGAGGATTCAGAGTTTCCATTACCTTTTCCAAAACCAGTCCATGATTTCATTAATCATGAGGAGTTACCTACAAAGATAGACATGGATAATGTAAGTGTTAAAAATGGATATCCTACATGGTACCATGCACACTATGACATAGCTAATATTGGTCCTAAGTATGGAGGTCAATATGATATGGATGTTGATGTAGGAGGAAATGGTCAATAGGTTCAGATGCTAGGGTTTACCCAAAATGTATAGGTAGTGACCATAAAGAGAGACCATGCATGAGTAGCTCTAGTTATAGGTTAGGAATCTATAACAATAACATAGGTAGTAGTGTAGGTTTAGGTGGCCACTCTAATAGTGGAAAGTGATCAGTTTAGGTCTCAGCAAGCCTTGGTGATGCGAGAGAGAGATTCTCTTTAACAGGCAAGAGGTAGAGTACCAATAGTTGCAAGAATATTAGGTACTATCTCAATATAAAGATATGTAGTGAATATGGAGGATCTATAGTATTATGAGGTCTTATTCTTTAGATATTTTCCATATGAGCCTTAATGGGGTGAGTACAGGGCCAAAATTGTAGGAGATGCTAGTATGATGACACCAACTTAGTGGGTCACATCTACAAGTGGATAGGTAGGTGTAAGAGGGAAGGCTTTAGGAGGCACTAGTGCCTAAGGATCATATATTTGTTTATGATACATTATATGTTTAACATTTCATATGATTTTGATACCAACCTACAAGATGATGCAGTGAGATGTATATTTTTTTGAGGGATATGTATATTTTATATACACTATGATGATTATTTATGAGATATAGATGTGATCCTTTATTTATGGTTTTTATTTCATGGTTGAGATGTTCATGTTGATTATTGATGATGTCATATTGATTATGGTTATGCTTATGATATGTTAATGTGAACTCACCTAGCTAGGCATGTGATGATATGTCTCTTTAATTTATGTTCATGATGATGTTTGATATGGATTGATGTTTTTTATGTGATTATGATGTGATGGTTATGGATGACTATGATGATCCTGATATGATTATGTGATGCTAATGTGATGTTGATGATGATTAGGATGATGGTTATGATGTTATGATTATGGTATTTTATGGATGTTATTTTATGGATGTGATCATTTAATTTCATGTTTAAGATGATCATGTTTATGATATTGATATGAATTTATTTATGGTTACTAGTTATGCTTAGGTGGATAAGGTTATGATGTGATTATTCTTATGGTTATGGATTATGGATCATAGTTATATGGATTTGATAAGTGGTAGGATGCTAATGATGTTTATGATTATGGTGTTCATATAGAAATATAATGAGTAAATTCTTCTTCATTTAGATTTATATATGTGGTGGATATGGTATATATGATTATGAGGATGTGATGGGTGATAGTGAATTTATTTATGGAGGTAGTGATTATGGTAATGAAGTCTTTGTTGGTTTGTGATGTGATGATGATATTATGTGATGTGGTTATGATTAAGGTCACTTTATCTATATTAGGGTGAAGCATATAAAGTAAGTTAAAGAACAAAACCAGATGTGAGAAGGAGAAGACAATCTAAGTGAATGTATCAACTAGTGTGGGAGAATGAGAAAGGGGAACAATACTTATTCTCTGGAAAGGATGAAAACAAACTAAAGTTGGAACAGATTAAGAAACATAATCCCTTTGAATTATTTGTATTAGCATTCATCAGTTGGTTAAAAAATGTGTTTTAATCACATAAAGTCAAGCAAGCTCGAAATCCCTTACTTATAGTGTATAAAGGGGAGATGGATGAAGGTGGAACCTTCTTGTGAGACTAACTTCCTCTTATATAGGTTACCAAAGAGTCATTATAAATAAGTCCATGTCATATAAGGTTTATACAGATTGATGCAATAAGTCTACTTATGAGATCCAATTGTGGCTTTCAAAATTACTTTGCTATTTTAAAGTCTGATAATGGGTATTTTACTATTTTTTTATTTCTTAGGAGGGTTAGGGGAAGCTGATCAATGTGGGAATATTCCAAAAAAAAATTATATGCTATGAAAAAAACTTTATGCAACCATCCTTCAATGGAGTGGTATAAGTTTTGTGTGCTTTGTTTAAGGCTTTTGATAGCTATCCTTCAAGGGAACATTCTACCTTATATTGAGTAATTTTGATATGTTTGTGTAGCTATCTTTTGAAAGAGTAGTATGTGAATGATAGAGAGTGACCCATATGGGTTCTATTGATTTTGATTTTTATGTTTTCTTTTGATGTCATGGACTTGCTTATATAGGCTTAAAGGGTCACCTTTTATGAAGGAAAAACTAAAAACACAAGAAGGTTGGTTAGGTGTAAAAGAGGTTTAAGTGAAAACAACCATGAGAATCCTTCTAATGAAAGGGGTGGAAAGTACCATGAGAATCATGCCATGGGTAGAGCTGTGGAACCCATTGTTTAATATTAAGCTATGGTTATGATGGATAATCACATGATTCAATTTTAATCATTTTTTCCTAAAATAAGGAGATGAATGTGGTTTGAAAATAAGGGATGAGATTAAGTTAGACAAAAGGTGAGTTTGATCCTATTTTAACAAAAGAAAGGATGTAATTATGAAACATTGAGGGGCTCAATTTTTGAGTTCCCTTCAAGGGAGGATAGGTAGTAAGCTCCTGATCCATATTTGTGTGTTATGATATAAGGTCTAAGCTAATTGAAAGAAAAATTTCCTCACTTAATTTTATCCATATTAGTGACATGTTGATTTTCTTTGAGGACGAGGTTTCCAATATCAAATTCTCACACTTTAAAGTGTTTTTTATAAGCACATTTAATGCATTCTTGATAGACATGGAGATGAATGAGTGATTATAAATGATGCTCATCAAGTATCTCAAGTTGGGATAAATGTTATTGATGATAATCACTCTTAAAGATGAGATCTCGTAGGGATATGTGAAGAAATGGAATTTAGAATTTGAGAGGAAAGATAGCCTCTACTCCAAAACTAGGGAGAAAGGGGTAACACTCGAAGGGTTTTGAATGCTAGTATGATATGCCCATAAGGCAAAGGGGATGTGTAAATACTAATCTTGACTAGATGTGTTAACCGTTTTAGTTAGCATATTATTGAGATTTTTACTAGAGGCTTCCACTATCCATTAGCTTGTGGATGATAGGGCAAACAAAAATTTAACTTGATACCAAATGCATAAAAAAGACCTTGGACTTGTTTGTTTTTGAAAGATTTTCCATTATCAGTGATAATTTTGTGAGGAACACTAAAATGATAGATGATATTATGGTTGATAAAGTCAATAATCTTTTTAGCTTTTATTGAGATAAGGGGAATAACCTCTACCCATTAGGTAAAATATTCAATCATAATGATGATAGAATGATGTCACTGTAAAGAAAGGGGTTAATTTATCCAATAAGGTCTAGAACCCATTATGATAAGGGAAAAAAATCTTTGGATGTGTGAAGACTATGTCTAAGTACATGGTGTAATTAGTGTGTTATTGACATTCAACACACTTTTTTACATAATCGCAATAATCTTGGTCAAGGGTAGGCCAGTAATATCCAAGGCATTTGATGCATTTAGTGATGGCTAGGCTACTAAAGTGTCTCCCATAGATCCCATCATGAATTTACTTGATAGAATGAGAGGATTCATGACTACATAAGCAATGGAAGAGGAGACCATAAAATCCATGTTTATAAAGAATTCTGCCTAGTATGGTATAACATGAGGTACTCTAGATAAATGCTTTTCAAGCATTCCTAGAAAGATTGAAAGGAGTGATGGAAAGGTTGAGATAGTCAAAGATCTACTAATAATAAAGGTTAGGTTGGGTATCGTACACATTAAATATGGTGGGAGGGTCTCATTTGACATAAGAAGGTTGGGTAAGTTGGTGGATAACAACAAATAGATTAGAGTTAGAGGGTAGAGATGGGATTTGAGAAATGAGGGAAGACATCATATTGATAAACTTATTCATAGATCATAGAGTGGTTTGGATATGGTAGTGTTCAAATGATGCTAAGAGTACATCAGATAATTGTTTGTATTATTGTTAAAAATCATTATTGCATTGGTAAGATGCATTAATTTTATTGACCACAAGTTGAGAGTCACTAAAAATATTGATCATTTTGACTCCCAAGGCTAATGTAGTTTGGAGGCCTATTAATAGGGCGTCATACTCAGCCATATTATTGGTACATTCAAATTATAGATTGAATAATAAATTAAGAGGTTAATCATGAAGGGGAATAAGGATGATCCTAGCTCTCCCACTATGGTGACACTTTGATCCATAAAAAAAATGGTCACTTGATAGGTGAAGTTTGCCTAAGAGAGTGTTATGATAGGCTCATCAAGAAACTTAAGAGGAGGCAGTTAGTTATTTGTTAATGGTTATTCAACTAATTGATCAATATTGACTTGCCCTTTAATTAAATTCTACTGAAGGAACTCAAGGTTGAACTCAACCAAAAACATGATCCACTTAGACATACATTGGTTTTGGTATGGTTTGGAGTACATATAATTGAGTGAGTCAGTATTGGTTATGACATAGGTCGTGTGGCTGAGAAGGTAATGGAAAAGTTTGGTGGCCATGAATACCAAGTAAAGCCAAATTTTATTAGTATGGGTATATCGAGTCTCATACTCTACAAGTGTATAACTAATGTAGTAGATAACTTGTTCTTTATGTTTTTCATCTTGATGTGCTAGCATTTACCCTAAATGGTCAGTGGTGGAAATATAAAGGTAAAATGGTTGGCCTTCCTTGGGAGGAATGAGGATAGGTGGAGATAAAATGTACTTTTTAATTGAATCAAAAGCCTTTTAAGAGTCATTGTTTCACTTAAAAGATACATCTTTCTTCAAAAGGTGATGAAAGGGTTGACATTGGTCTAAGAGTTGATAGATAAAGTGATAAATGAATTGGAACTTCCCCTATAAGCTATGAAGTTGCTTGAGGTGGGTAGGAAGAGGCATGTTGAGGACTAATTTTATTTTGGATAGATTGACTTCAATTCCCTAGAGGGAGATGATAAATCCAAGGAGCTTTCCTGATAAGACCCGAAAAATACACTTCTTAGGGTTAAGGTGGACATGGTAATGGATGATCAAAGATAATATTCATAATAGCCAAATAATTTTTATGACATTTAGATTTCCCAAGAAGGTCATCAACATAGTATTCTATGATTTTATGAATAATGTCATGTAAGATATACATCATAACACATTGGTAGGTTGTATTAATGTTATTTAATCTAAAAGGCATGACCCTATAGCAAAAATTTCCCCATGGGATGTTGGAGGTAGTTCTGTGTTGATCTTCAGGGGTAATTAGGATCTAATTGTAACCCAAGAATCCATCTATAAGAGATAACATATCATGGCTGACTGTAATATTAACTAGTTGGTTAATGCTTGGTAAAGGAAAGTCATTTTTTGACCAAGCAAGGTTAAGGTCATCAAAGTCCACACAAATGTGAAGTCCCCCTATGGATTTGGTGATAGGTACAATGTTTGAGACCCATTAGGTAAAGTTAATGGGTTGAATAAAATTGATATATAGGAGATGTTGAATATCTTCTTTGATGAGAAGGGCTATATGAGGGTGAATTCATCAAAGATTTTACCTAATTGACTTGGCATCATGGTTGGTGACTATGTTGTGGGTATAAATGGAGGGGTTGATTACTAGCATGTCACTATAAGACCAAGAAAATGCTATGTTATAGTATTATAGGAAGGAGGGGAAGTCCTAAAGCTCCTCAAAATTTAGTGATTAGATAATTTTGACAATACATAAGTTATTAGGAGTGCCCAAGTTGATATCCATGGTGGATTCATTCAACATGGTTAAAGTCTCAAGAGGAAGAGATTTGTGGATAAAGGAATCTTTTACACCAAGATAGGTGAGAATAGAATCATCATCTTAACCCTGAATGATATTAATGGTAGGAGAGTCATCTCCTATCATTTTAGGGTGGATTAGAGGAATGGTTATAATCACCCAATCCTTTGGATAAGTTAGGGGTCTAAGGCTGATCATGTTGATGAAAAAAAAAGTTAAGGTGGATGATGTCGGTATCCTCAACTATCAATGGTAGAGTGGATGGTGAGGATGGGGTTTCTTCATCAATGATGGTAATATGAGGTGGGCTAGTTGGTTGTTTAGGTGGCATGAAATTGAGGCCATATTTTTCTTGAGGTTTTTGGGTCTTGATTAGGAGAAAATCATGCGGTCTGTGTTCATACCAACCTAGAATAAATTCCTTCAAAGCACAGCTATAAAGGTATGTCTGGGAAAACTCTAGTTTATCTAAATAGGAAAATCTATAGGTGAATGGTCAAGGTGGGATAGAGTTGGTAAAAATGTTAAGGGGTTTATCAAGTCCCCCATAGATGAAATTAGTTTGACAAGTTGAGGGCCCAAAAGGAACAATGGTTCCAATATTAGGGTAATAACTAGGTTTTTAGTCAAGATACCTATACTCTTGAGGAGTAAAAAAGGTGTTTAGTGTTAAAAGGTGATACTCCCCAAATGAAAGATATTGGAAGGTTTATTCCAAATGGTCCATTTTGGGGATTTAGGTACAAGGGATGGAAGAACTCATGGATGATTCAGTGCTAGAATAATATGGGGCTTCATATTTGAAGTTTGAAAGTTTGTTGGATGAAGGAAGGATAATGTCATTGGGTTGGTACATTATGTTACATGATGTAAGAAGACTCATGTTAGCTTGTGTGGTAATAACTTGAACTTCATGTTCAAATTTGATGCATTAGTGTATGGTGGATGGCACATAACCCATAGAATGGATCTAAGGGAATCCTAACAAAACATTTTACTAGAACTCACCTTCTACTAGATAGAAGAGATTAGGAAGTATGTGGGGTCCTAAGTAATGTGAAGGACAACATTTCCTAAACTTATGGCCATGGTATCATTGAATGATCAAAGCATTGCTAAGGTTTTTGACATGATGTTCTTAGGTAATCTAAGTTGGTTATATGCATGGGAAGAGATAATATTGATGCTAGCTCCCCTATCAATCATAACCCTCTAGATGTGGGTTTGGTTGATGTATTTAGTAATGAAGAGGGGAGGATCTGAGTCATCTGGATGGATGGAAGGTATTTCCAAATCCTTGAAGGTAATAAGTTTAGAAAGTAAGATAACTCCAACAAAGGTTTCTAGAGGTTGTGGATCTTCTGGGTAGACCTCTATGGATTACAAAGCCTTTCTCATCATTTGGCATTGATGGGTGAGGTATTGATTAGCTCATACAAACTCATCTTTATTGGTTTTTGGTGAAGCTATTGTAGAACTACTCATTGGATTGATTAAGATAAATTAGAGTGAGACAGTCTTAAGATGGACACTTTGGGTTTGGTTAAAGGTAAATGTGCTTAATGTTGGCTAATTGGTTGGGTGGTAAAAGAGGGTTATGTCCACGAAATGGACAAGTTTGTATTTCCCTTATCCTTTAGTTGAGATTGTGATCATGTGACCACATGGATGGTATGGATATAGAGAGGATTCAAGTTATAGGATTACTTCGATTCCTTTTCACTCTAAGGTGAGAGTGGTAGAGTAAGTAGATGTTGGTCAATGGTTGTTGGTTCTTGGATCGATGTTAGGCTCATAAGAGGCTCATCTGATAATAAGTCAACTTCATGATACAACTAATGGACTATCACTTAGAGGGCATTTTAGTTCTCTTTGTCATGCTTAGGTGTCCTATGGTATGAACATACTAATTTGTCATTATACCAAGATGGTATAGGATTGTGTGGGTTAAATGGTCTAGTAGGTGGCAAGGTTAAGAAAGATGCTTGTAATAGCCTCTATAAGATGGTTGAGGAAGATTTGGGTAATGGTGGTAAAGGTGTAAGGGTCTTAGGTTTGGTAGTTGAGGTGGAAGCCTATTTAGGAGTGGGCTTAGTGGTAGAGGGTTTGGGTGAATGAGCATTCTTGGTGGATGGTTTTTATTTTGGTAGAGAGGTTGATAGTTTTGGGTTAGAAGAGTTTAGGGTAGATGTTTGGGAAATAAGTGGGATTTTAATAGATGATTGGGAGATAAGAGGTATGTTCATGGGTGGTTTGGTGAAAATAAGTGTGGATGAAATCAAGAGTGATGCCATAACTAAAAGTGGTGGTTGAGTTTTGATTGGGATGGTTAGTTTCCCAATTAAGGTAGAGGGACGAGGCCCTAAAATAGAGGGCAAAGTGGAGAGAGGAGGTAGAGTTTTGGTTTTTGGGCATCTAGGTGGTGTTACCTTCTTTAGTAGCTTAGCTTAAGGTTTGTTTGATAGGTTTAGTAGGCTTAAATCCAACTTTACTAATGGGTGAGTAATGTTATGAGTATGAAATATGGCAAAGTTCTTGGTGGGTTTGGTTAGCATGATATAAGGTGATTTGGTGACTTTGGGTGAGTTTGGTTCTGATGGTACTACTATAGTTTGGTGGGTAAAGGTGTCTAATGGTTGGGTTATGGTGATAGTGGATTTGATAGTGGAAAGAGGAAGTTGTTCTAATAAATAAGGTTCTTACTTGGTTTTATAAAGGATCCTAAGCTATTGCCAAAAGGTGTCCCAATCTAAGTTAGGATCATATATAAATTCTAAGTTTTTAACTAGTCTAGAGAAAGGTTTATAGATTGGTCTAAATCCCTGGTAGTAGATTCATAGGATAGACCCAAGGTTTGAGGGGGAGGAATGATTACATCATCCTTTTCTTGATTAAAAGGTTCTAATATCTATGAAGGTAACCCCTCAATGGGAGGTGTAGGGAAAATTGTTTCTTCCATAGGAGTGATCACTAAAAGAAGAGTGGATTGTTATATGATTAATAAAAATGATAAAGTGGGAATGGTTTTTTCCTCTGATGTGCTTATCAAAGGAGAGGTTGGTGACTCTAGTACCTCAATAAGTGGAGTATAGGAAGAGGTGATTTGGTTGATGGTCTTCTTAGTAGTAAGTTCACAAAGAACCATATTGATAGTATGGACCTTGTGAGCATGAGAGGATTCTACTTTTTTTTTTGTTGGAAAAAGGAATGTGGTTGGGAAATGGTTGTCTAAATATGTCAAGTGATTAGGGTACATTGGGGTTATCTAATACAAGTTCCCCCTTGTCAATGGGAGTTTGGACAATGTTATTAAAGGTATTACACCTACTAACATCATGTCCAATAACTTGGTGGAAGGTACACAATTCATTCTCACTATACCAATAAGGTACAAGATAAGAGGAATCAAATTACTATAAAGGTTTGATCAGAGGGAGTTGTATGAGATTAGATTTTAACAATTTGTCCAAGACCAAAGCATATGACACTCCAAGTGAAGTAAATTGATTTTGGGTTTTGCAGTTTGGGTTCCTAGTGTTTTTATTGGAGGAATTAGAAGAGTTAGATTGGTTAACAATGGGTGGAGGGGTGGTCTTAAGGATAATTACATTTACAATTTCCTTATTTTTAGAGTTAGTTTTGGTTTGGTTGTTGGGTTTAGATGATTGATTTGAAGGTATAATTCTTGTTTCTCAATTTTAGTTTTCCCTCATTGATGGCTATATTTTATAGTTTTTGTGCCATGGTAAAATCCTCATCAAAGGTCCTAAATCTCTAAACCCATAAGGTAGAATAAATGTGTTTGGCATAAGCCTAAGTAAAAATTTCAATTAGTTTAGATTGGGGTAAAGAGAAAGAGAGTTAATTTATCAAGCTTCTCTAATGGGATATGAAGTTAGCAATGGATTCATCATCAAATTTATCAATGGAGTAGAGATAAGTGATGGAAACCTTCTTTGAAATGTTTATCAAAAAGTGATTCAAGAAATTTTGAGCCAACTAGGTGAAAGAAAAGAAAGAGTGATTTGTTATAACACTATAACAATCTAGTTCTAGACTTGATAGGGACATGGGGAAGGTACAGAGAAGGAAAACATCATCATAACTAATCAAATAACATGAGTGCCTAGATTCTCTTAGGTGTTGTTGAGGGTCCTCCTTACTCTAAAACTTTGAAAACTTTAGAAGATCCCATTAAGGAGGATATGGTTGAATGGGGCTGGATGGGTGAATCGGTTAATTATAGATTTGGTCATATGATAAAATAATATGAGCTCCGAAAATGGATGACTCTAAAGTAGTCATTTTGTCCATCAAAATTTTAATAAGGTCAATTTAGGGTTGTACACCCTCATAGTTGTAAGGTAGTTTATGTTGGGTTTGGGTAGGTGCAAAATATGTATATTTGGTGGGGGATTGAGATTCTACCCCATATTGGTATGTGGACATGGGTGGTTGGGATGATGCCACACATGAATACATGGAGATAGGTGGTTGGGTGGAAGGTAGAGGTACATACCCTTTTGGGTTAGGGACGTATCTCACATTTGGTACAATGGGGACCTATTGAGAGATTAACATAGGTTGGGTATGAGGTATGGTTAGGTTAATATATAGAGGGTAGGTGGTAACTTTGGTACTAATGGGTAGAAGGGTATAAGGTATGAGAACCATCAAACTCTAGAATGTAGTAGAGGTAGGTAAGTTAGAAGCAAAGGGAATGGTGGTGACACCAGTAGAGGGTAATCCTATGGTAAGGGAAGTACCAATGCCCAAAGGTTAGGTTGATCCTATATTAAGAGGGTTGTTAGTTGGGGAATAAGATGTTTGGGTTTTTCTTGGTTGAATGGGTTGGTTTTGGATGGTGGTATTAGTGGGGTTATTGGTAGAGAAGGATTTTGGGTGAATAAAGGTTAGGTGGAGATGGTGGAAATATAAGTGTCACCCATAAGGTGGGATGGCATACCATAGGTCTATTCAATAGGAAAAATTGAAGTAGGGGTATGTTGGGATATGGTGCTAAAGTAATGATAGAGGGCTATGGGGTTATTATCTAGGAAGGTGTTAAAATATGCATCACCTTGGGCAACCATCCAAGGGATAATAGGACTCCTAGAAGGATGAAGAGAACTCTCTACATATGAGATGCACTCCATGGATGAGGGAGAAGATGAAGATATATGATTGGTAGGTGGGTCTTGATTTGCTTGGTTTATTAGTTATTGCCTAGTCAAAATCATGCAGGTAAGGAAAAGAAGAAGATACAAGCAATCTCACAACACAAACAAAGAGAATACAAGAAAAATTAAATGAAACAAAACACACACTAAATCTCATTAAATCCTAGGGTTATTTTTAGTATCTCTTATGTATTATGCCTTAAGATTTAATAATTATGTGACTCAACTTGGCTTGTAGAGTGGGTACTATAGTAAAAATTCTATGGCTAGTTTCAAGTTGTGTTTAGGCTCTCAAAGGGATCTATGTTGGAATTCAGTATGTGACTTGATATTAGGGCCTACCCCTCACTTCACACACCATAGGGATAAGGGTGTCAGGTGCTTAGCTAAGATATGCCAATTTTTAGAGTTTATACTCAACCAAAGAGCTGAGTTGGTTTTACCCTTGGTGATGAAATCTGAGTAGGATGGCCAAGAAAGGTGACCTCTAGGTGATGAAATCCTAGTCGAACAATGTTTATATGCTTGATTAAGTGTAAGTGGTTTCATCTTGTGTGTGTGATAAGGGTGAAACTATGATTGATTCACTTGATTAAGAAAACTATGTGAGCTAAAATAAGAAAACAAATAATGGATACAATTAATTTTAAGCCAAAAATGAAATTTTGATTTCATTGTATGAGAAAAAAGATAAGGATAAAAAGCACCTATATGTAACTATGAACCAAATAAAAGACTCAAGGGTCCCACCAGGCACGCCAAAATGTTTCAATTTTTTTTTATGTTCTTTGGAAGAAGGAGAAAATAAACTTGAGAAGGGTATAGTTAGTAGAAACTGATATGTTGTGCATGTGTTGATCTAGACAATTGTAGATAATACTCTTTGGCTTGGGAGGAATGACCTACAAATAAGAAATCACTAAATAAATGTTTGATTAGTTAAAGAGTAGGGTGGATTGCCTAGAAAGCAAGATCAAAGAAGCGTGAGCTTCTTTGGAGTCTGTCAATCCACACTTTTTGTAAACACCTAAATTTCATTTAGTGTTGAAATGCACCTAAATTTATTAATCATTCTTTTTAAATTATTAATTACCATTTCCTATTAAAATCAAATAATTGTTTAATTTAAACATTTTGAAAAAGTTAATTATGCACCTTTTAATATTTATTTTAATCATTTAAATCCATATTTCCCACCTTTTCAAACCTCTCCCACCTTTCTCTCCCTCATCCCAAATTGAATATATAATGTTTTCCACCTCTTATGACTCCTCCTCTGAGTTGTTAATCCATTTTGACTAAGTCTAGGTAACCAACCCCACTCTTTTCTCAACCAAGTTGAAAATGTCTCCATCCTCATGGATGAGGGCTCATCCTCAACTGTTGATCATTTAGAACATTTAAAAAGTCCAAATTATCCTCCATCATTGGATCATTTTTCCAAGCTTCTATAAATTAGCTTGCAAATCCTCATTTTCAATGATCACAAATTTAAGAAATCACAATCATATTCACAATCATTATCGTATCTTTTTCAATTAGGAAATATTGCATCCAAAGCAAATCAAAGTCACCCTTTTGCACCAAAAAATTTTCCATTATATTTTTGCATTGGAGGAGTGAACACCATATTCTTGATAGATCAAATCAGATTCAAATCATAATGGAGGATTCTTATATCTCAACTATGAAGTTTTGATTATTGTTTTCTGTATTTGTTGCTCTATATTTAGTTGAATTTAGCTTAGATTAGTTCATTGTCTTTGTATTTATATCTAGTTCATACATTTTTGGCATGTCAGATGGGACTTACCCACATATTTTTAATATTTTCATCTTTTTCTTTGGCATTTAGATAACATTACTTTTCTGGTTTTCATTATTTATGTTTATCTTTTGCATTTAATCTTGTCTATTTCTGAGTTGATATGGACTATAGGTTATTTTCTTAGATTTTTGATTTAGCTATAAATTTTTATAGAAAAATAGATAATTTGAAACACTTCTTATCAAAATTGTTAGACCAAATAGAGAAATTTTCACCTTTTTTGCATTTTTTGTACTTTTCTATTCTTTTCTAAGTTGGCAATATTTTTGTATCTAAACAATGTTTTCATATATAATAGTGAAATTGTTACATCTTGTAGTGAAATCGTTACACTCTACAGTGAAATAATTAAAATTTATAGTGAAATAATCTCTATTCACAACATTTTCATCTCTATTCATAGTATTTTAATTTCTTTTTATAGTGTTTTTGTCTCATCCCATAACGGTTTCATCTTTCCCTGTAATGTTTTTTTTGCGTTTTCATTTCTTTTCATAACACAATCATTTTTGTAAGCACAATTTTTTGTTTTCTTTTGTTTTTTCTTACATGATCAATTTGCACTTTTGTTTTTTTTACTTGATTGTGTAATGGAATTTTTGTCATAGAGGTGTGTGTTTTTCATGTTTTTTCACTTTTTTATTATAGGTTATCTCATTCTTCAACACAAGAAAATAATCTAACACCTTGTTTGCAGGATGCTTACTAAAGGGAATAAAAAAATAATAAATATAAAAGCTAAGTTTTCTTGTTGCTAACGTTCTTATTTTTGTTTTTCAATTTCATAGTAATTACATCACTTCTCTTTCTGTATCTTTGTTTGTAATTATGAAATACATGTATGATCTTTCCTTGGCATTATGTTGGTAACAATACCTAGAAATCAAAAACATTTTCACAATTTATTTGTTTACCCAAGTGTTATCCATGTATGCTCTTTCCTTAGCATTACACTAGTGATAAAACTTGGAAATCATAAATAGGGGTTTACTTTTGTATTTTTCTTTTCTTTGGGGATCTATCAATCATGGATTTCACATGATAGGCCAAACCTAGTTTACCGATAGGGTATATAAATCAAGGCCCAAATATTTAAATTACCTATGTGATTGTGTGTTTTAAGTACACCATGATGTGAGGGGATTTCATGATCCAAAACCTAGGGTTTCAATAGCTAACTTGAGATCTGATATTTTTGATTATCAACACATCAAGACCCCTACAACTATGTTGGGAAATTTAGGATAAGACCCAATAATGTGTATCTACATATCTACTTCTTTTAGGATTGCCTTTTTTTCATCTGACTTTAGTGCATTGGTTAGTGTTTAGCATAAAAAAGTAACTTTCCACACACCCTCAAAAATGGAATCAATGGGACATGGGAATGGTAGGATCCTCCATGGTTAGTTCCTTGAAACATTAGGCCAAAAATAAGAGCACAAATGAGTGAGTGACAATAGAAGACCCAAAATTTATTCAAGACCCTCATATTAGATTATTCACCTTTTTGTGCAACTTACTTAATTTTTTAAGCTAGAACTTGTATATTGTTTCTTTGTATTTATCACATGATGTAAAATATTTGTTTGAAAACAAATTCTTTTGAATCTAAATGATATCCTAAAAATCACAACTTTCTCTCTCAATTCTCAAAAGCATTTAGTTAGCAATCAAAATTTTAGTCACTTTGGTACTTTGCTTTACTAGAGTCTAATTTCAAGTATTTTTCATTGTTGAGTCAAGTCATTCCTTAGTAACATTATCCATTTCGAGAAGTATGGAATATTAGAACAATCCCTTAACCAATTTCATCTTAAATCACAATCCTAATAGTCCATATTATAACCTAGGATTCTATCCAACCAACTTTGATTCAAATGCACATTTGAATCAATGTCAAGTTAATCACCAAACCAATCCAAATCCAAGTTTGAATATGTATTCACCCTCATCCATCCATCAATCAAATCCAAACTTGAATAGTCATTCAATTTTTCCAAATCAACCTTTCAACTCCTATGCCCATCAAAACCAACCTTTCTATAATCATCAAAATCAATCTTTTGACTTTGCATCCAATCCATTCCCAAATTTGAACCAAATTACATTAAATTCACATTTTTCACAAACCCAATAGATTAAAGTTCATCAAACTTCACAAATCCATCCTTCCAAGACCAAGATACCTCTCTAAATAAGGAATCCCAAAACATTCCACATCAACATCATTCTATTTTCCAAAATCAATCAAGTCTACCCTCCACTAGTTATGACCTTGGTTCTAACATCCCTTATCACACTAACAAAGGGAAGCTAATTCTATCACCTCTACCATCTAGTGTCATTCCATCCCCAGAGTTAGAACAACTTCAAAATTCCCAACCTGTCAAAACTAGTACCATGCCTATTAAAAAAAACACTTCTTTAGGAGAACTTTATGATGTATTCTATTGAAAATTGGTCATTATGAACCTAGTCATATACCTAAATACCAAATAATTTGAGCCAAATGTCCCAAAACTGAAGTGGTATAGACCTAGATAATATTATGATTATCATAAAATTGAAGGTCATTCTATAAACCATTATATGAGACTAAAGCATTATATCCAAGGTTTGATTGACAAAGGGTACATCAAGGTAAATCCAAGTGTATCCACATATGAAAATCATATCTTGGAGACACACCAATATGTCTTTCTTGAGCCTAGTCAAGCCATAACACTTCTAATTCAAGGTCATAGCCTTCCATCTATTTTTGACACATCCATTTTCAGCCAATCCATGGCCAATCAACCTACCTTTGACAACTATGGTTTACCATCTAGTTTTATTGAAGAGCCAATCTTTATTAAATAACCTATCTTTGATCAAGATCCTATCTTTAATCATGATCCCATTTTTGACAAAGGTCTTATCTTGGACAAAAGATCCTTCAACCAACTTAGCCTATCATGCATTGTTCAACCACCTAAATCCTTATCACCTATTGAATCTCCCATAATCTCATAACATGCACCCCAAGTGATAGAGGCACTTATAGATAAAGATATCCATGAACAAGGAATTATCAAACTCATCCACTTTTAAGTAAGTGCTAGACCCCATAACATCAGCTACAGACCATTTCAAATTCAATGTAAATATGTTAATGATACTTGTATGGTTTCTAAGGTAAATTCATCTATAATTAAAATAGGATCTATTCATAGTCTCTATGAGGACTTTATTTCCATCCCTCATTTCATAAACATTACTAATCATACCTTCCTTCTTGAAATCCAATATCCTACACCTTTTAATTGGGACTAACTACCTTACAACTAACTTCTTTCCATGATAATATAATAATTGCAGACTTCATAGTTGGTATCCTACTAGAAGAGTATCAAGAAACATTTGTATATTTCGAAGAACAAAAAATGTACCCAAATAAAAATAAATCATGAAATCCAAGTCTAAAATCCACATTCCATAGTGAAAACCTCTTTGAGGTACTATCAGATGATCAACATATAGATTGTAGTCAAAATTCAAATCAAAATAGAGAAAATAAAAAATATGAGTCCCTTATTGAAAACCTCTTTGAGGTGCTATTAGATAATCAAAATATAAATACCAATCAAAATAATCAAGAATAATCCTTTGGTGAAAACCTTTTTATGACACTATTGGATGAGAAAATTAATATATCTTCTACATTAAAATAGTTACAGGATATATCTCCATCACAAGTTGAAGATATAATTGAAGAAGCATTGAATTCCCAAAATATCTAACATGAAATTACTCCTAGTCTTGTTGAATGTGATATTTTTGGTCCCATTCACAATATACTCATCCCAACTATAATTCCATCCATCCAAATCCTTCATTCACTCAACACACATCCTTCATCCAACATACTTTTTACTTCACCTTGTATGGAACACCCTCTATCTTAGGGGCTATGACTATATCTTGGTACATTTTTAAGATGCCAAATTAGAAATCAATGAAGTTACTGAAGACATATATGGAGTGCATACCTAAAAAATAATTAGTGGTAAACATCATGCATCTCAAACCTTTTTATAATTGAGATGTCAAAAAATCAAAAAAATATATATCCAAAAATCAAAAGAAAAAGAAAAAAAATGAGAAAGAGAAATAAATTCATCCAAAGGTGAAAACCATATTTATGGCACATTAGGTAAGTACCATGATGAAAACCAATTTTTGGCATCATGCATAAAATAATCAATTTTCTACAAGTACCCTACATTTTGGGGCAAGCTCATTCCATTTCAATCCTATATATTCTAAATTAGTTCTCCATCCTTACCCATCCTACAATATTTTTAATCCCATCCTTTTACCCTAAACCATCCATGGTTACTTATCTTAATTTATCTTAAAGCATACTTACCCATCCTATGCCTATTGAATCCATCCTAAACTCCTCCTCAACCAACATACACCATCCTCAAAAAACCTTACCTATCTAAACACATCTTTATCCATTTAACCCCAAACCCATGAAAACCCATCCAATCCTTTCCATCATAAAACCATCCTTCTTCCTATTTTATCCTTGATAAGGAAGTGGAAACATCTTGAGATGTGTTCTTAGAAACATTTTGGTTTATCCTTGAAATGCCATTTTGATGACTAGACACTTGGTTCTTATCTCATGTGTTCCTTAAATTTATCATCTTAATTCCAATATGTTCCTATTCATCCATATTCTATCTATAATGTATTCTTTCCATCCCCTACCACTCACTCTTCAGTGCTAGAATATGGTTTTCCCTTTGTTGATCATCCTTGTATATATGCTTATAAACCCAAAAAATTCCAAAAACATTACAAAACCCAAAAATAATACAAAACATTAGAAAACCCAAAATAATCCAAAACATTATAAACTATAGTCAAAATCCAAAACATAAAAAATTCCAATAAATTACAACAAAACAAATTCAAAAAACAATCCATAAAAGTCCCTTGGCTTTAGTTACATACCCTAGTCATCCCTTATATGGATTACTCATCAGACATTTCAAAATTGTTAAAAAGAGAATATTCAAAAGGGTTCTACTTTAGTCAAGGACATCAAAAAAAGTCATTTACTTGTTTTAATTAATTTACTTGTTTTAGTCATTTGATTACATGTATGTTTAGCCATTTATTTTCTTTTACATCATGATTGTTTACTTTTTTTTTCAGTGTTTGTTTACTTCCATCTTTGTTTTAATTACATCATTTTCATTATTGTAAACATATTTTTTTTATCATATATTTATTATTGTTTCTTGTGACTAGATCACTATGTGCATTACTAATGGTGTTTTTATGATCTTCCATATCATGATGCACTAAGTTTTATCCTTGTGAATCTATTAGTCCTTATGTGTATCACATGATAGTCATCATGATTTTTATATACCATTAGTGAATATTTTCATATGCAATATCAAAAATCATGTTTCTCAAAATAATCTAAACTTACTAGAAATCCAATGCAAAGAATGAAATAAACACAAGGTAGCTATCAAACCATCTCACATATTTAGATAAAGCATTTCTGTGTCATTTATTTCTTACATCCATATTTATATCATCCATGTTGTCAAATAATTTGATCCATCACCATTATTCCATGTAGTCACTTCATATATTTGTTACTACTTGCATATAAATGATCCACCATCATTTCTTAATCTTTTCATTCAATCTCCCACACATGTTGATTGGGACCGACAGACAAAATCACATTTTCCATATTTTCTCCATCATCCAATTGTAGTGTGAAATCATTAACTTAAGTATAGCATCCATGGGTCAATCTTACCTTATATTATCAATTCTCTTCTCATTTTTGGGAGAACTACATCTAGCCTAATATCCACACAAACATTTTTAAAGTGGGTTATGTAGGTAGTGCTTAGAGACACGGGGTCTCTAAGGTCAGCTCAGCCAAAACCCTCACCATAATTCATCCAAGACATTTCATCCATATTTTTTACCATCATTTAATCAAAGTGCCATATCTCCTTATCAATGCTTGAAAATACCAATTTTGTAAATCTTTATCACATATCAGACAATCTATATTTTTCATTTTTTGGCATGTGGCTTACCATCATTGCAATATATCATTCCCACATCCATTCATGATACCCCTAAAGATAATAATGTAAGAATGGAGTCTATAAAGTGGGAAATATAATTTTTTCAATCTCTTCTCTAACATTTAATAGATAGAGATAAATAGTTTTACATGTACCCTCTACAATTTTGTAAACATCAGTATTGAGACAAATATCTATATTTTTGATGATAGTTTTCTCATTTCCATCCCACATTCAAATCCCTCTTCATCTATTTTTTTAACATTTCTAAACACATTAAATCAATTTATTTTGGATTGTATTCAAAAATTTTCAATCATTTATCAGCATAAAATCCATAATCATTTGCAAAATTAATGCCTTTTTCTATTTATAGATCAATAGTTTATTATTGTTGGGATATACCATTCCCACACCTACTCATTCAATCCCTGAGTGATTACAAAAAAATAATACATGTGCAATCTCTAAGTAGTAAACATTTTTGATTTAAAATCAAAGCTCTAGTTTTTATTAACTAGGGGCAACTCTTTTATGTTACCAACATCTTGCAAATTTGACATCAATTATAAAATAGTTTGATTTTTCATTCATCTATTTAACTCTTTCCTCTTTTCATCAATTTTGAGTTTTTTTCCATTTATCATACAAACCCTCGAGGGGGCATCATCACACTCATTTTCATTCATTTGGGGTAGATATTTGCTTTTCTATCATTAAAATTATACTTTTTCTATTCTTCAAAATAATATTGCTTCATAACACCATTTTAAAGGGGGAAAAACGTAGAAACCTAATTTTTTTTAAGTGTTAAAATGCACCTAAATTTATTAATCATTCTTATTAAATTAATAATTAACATTTCCTCTTAAAATCAAATAATTGATTAATTCAAACATTTAAAAAAAGCCAATTATACACCTTTTAATCTTTATTTTAATTATTTAAATCTAGATTTTCCACCTATTCAAAGATCTCTGACCTTTCTCTCCATCATCCCAATCGAATTCGTAATGTTCTGCATCTCTTATGACTCCTCTGAGTTATCAATCCATTTTAACTAAGTCTAGGTAATCGACCCCACTCTTTTCTCAACTGGGTTGAAAAGGTCTCCATCCTCATGGATGAGGACTCATCATCAACTATTGATCATTTAGAACATTAAAAAAGTCCAAATTATCCTCCACCATTAGATCATTTTTCTAAGATTTTATAAATAAGATTGCAAATCCTCATTTTCAATGATCACAAATTTAAGAAATCACAATCATATTCACAATCATAATCATATATTTTGCAATCAGTAAATATTGCATCCAAAGTGAATAAAAGCAAATCAAAGTCACCCTTTTACACCAAAATTCTGCCCATTCTCCCTTTGCATTGGAGGAGTGATCACCACATTCTTAATAGAGTAAATCAGATTCGAATCATAATGAAGGATTATTGTATCTTAACTATGAAGTTTTGATTATTATTTTATGCATTTATTACTCTATATTTAATTGAATTTGGCTTAGATTAGTTCATTATCTTTGTATTTATATTTATTTCATACAATTTTAAATAATTAAGTTCAAAATTCAAATAGCTTGCATAAATAATAAAAAGGCACTAAAATCAAATACAAGAAGTGATTAATAAATGAGTAGGTGAATTTGACTTAATTATAATAATAAAGAGATTAATATTAATACCAAATGAATCAAGTGTGGTTTAAAAAATAGGGTAAGATTTTATGATCAAGCAAAGGGAAGGAAAGTTGAATTTGGTTGAGGTCTAGTGGGTGAAAATAGCTTGTTATTTATTTGCCACATAGTGACCATCAACACTTAAGGTGACCATCAATAGTTAGGGTGACCATTGGTGATTAGGTAACCATTAAAAGTTATGGATAAGTCATTGGCGGTAAGGATGATCATCGATAGTTACTATAGTTTTGGTCTAGTTTAATAAATTGGTCTAATGAGGTTGTAAAATGGAATTCTAGAATGTGTATTTGGGTTGTGTTGCTTATGAGAGGAATAAAGTAATTAGTTACTGAAATTAGATGCTTAACTTAATAGTTGGTGGTTTGAAGATGGTTTAAGGATATATTGATGATGCTTGGATAAATTTTGGAAGAGTAACAATACTTGGCTATTGACCGATGGATGGTAGCACTTCAGATCTCTATCGCATTTGCTAGTTCATTGATTCATATGAAGTATCTCTATAAAAGGAAGTACTAATGCAAGAGAGCTCTAATTCTAGATGTGGATGATGATGGATTAATTAATCAATATATTATGGATCCCTTTCAAATCCTCCTCCTTTATTTTTATAGGAAGGAAGGAGAGGTGAAATCACAGGTTCAATAATCAGTTTAAATTTAGTTTTCACATGCATTGGCTCGCATATGAATTAGATAAGCTAAATATAAAAAAATAAGCTAGAGTTTGATTGGAGTTGACTATTTAGGTGGTTAAAGGATGAATATCAATGGTTAGTCCTAACCATTAGTGGTTAGGGTGACCATCGATGGTTGAGGGTAAGGTTAAGTTTGGTCAAGGTGGGTTAGCCAGTTAGTTTAGCTAGTCAACTACCTTAACTCAAAGATTATAGTTAAAAGGTTGTGAAAGACTCCTTAGGGGGTCTTTAGGTGGTCTAGGGGTTATTCTGACATCTATAATCATTGTGTGTGATTTTTTAGTGTTTACAATAGGTATTTGATCTTCCATCAAGACATTAATCAAATCAAATCTTTTATTCTAACCCTTGAGCTCTACCATTGGCTGTAGATTTTTTCAAATTGCTCACTAGTGGTCTATAGTTCAATTCTAGATTGAATTATCCTAGCACAAGTGATGATTCATCTTTTTTGTCTTGATTATGGAAAATACAAAGATGAACTAAGGGTTTCTTATAGGTTTTTATAGTGTTCCAATAATATTAACTTATCAAACTTGTTTGAGCTTTGATCCCAATTAGACTACATGCTTATACCTTTGTATTTCTCAGGCCTACAAAATATTTTGAACTAATTATTCTAGCTTATGTGGCTCCACCATGGCATCTTCATGGCATTCTATTTAATTTTCATGGAGTTTTGATCATTCATATTTGAAAAGTGTGTCAGGATTAGGAGCACAATTGATTACCTTGTATAAGCAACTAAACACGAAATTTAACCAGAAGTAACAGGTAACAAGAAATCAGAAACAACACATAATTTGAGAGACAATACAATCTTGTATTCAACTCATCCAGAAAGAAAATACAATAAAGAAGATGCCACAGTCTTCCCACACCTCTAGGGCTTCCCACACCTCTAGGGCTCCTAGTAATTCTCCTTCAAGAGTTATCTCTCTCAACTATGGTCACAACAAACAACTCAAACACAGAGTTGTTGTTCACCTCCACCAGTCAGTAACAATACTGACACTACACAAGTACTCAAAGTACTCCAAGTAGATCTCCCTTGAACTTGCAACAACCTATAAATCAAATGATCTTACTTACCATGTAGATCTTCTACCTGATCTTGCACAACCTACAGATCAACCTAGTTTTGCACACCTGTAAACCTAGATCTTACAATTGGAAGGATCTCTTCCTTGTCTTTGATTACAATATAGCCCCATGAGTCTATTATATAGATCCCATGCAAACAATAATTAGACTTCTAATTACAATAATTAGACACGCAGGTCCAAGACTAAAATTAGTCTTTACATGCAAACAACTGATTTGTTAAACAAACTGTTCATGAAACTAACAGTTCTAGAACCGCACAGGTGATCGACATCCATCACTGTCTGTCTAGAGATGACCAACATCAGCCAATCCATGATCGATGTTAGCAGCTTCCTATCCACCCTGACCGACGTTGGTTGGCCTGACCGATGCTGGTGATTGTGACACTCAACAACCTCCTCCATGTTTGCATACAATGAAGCTTTTAGCTCCAAAACCTAACAATATCCCACTTGGAGATAAACAATTGCACCTATACCTATACCTATACATCATCTAATTTGTTTCCTAGCTTGTATCCCTCTTCAAGTTCAATCTTGAAGACCAACCACCACACATCTTGTGGTGCTACACCTATCATCCAAGTAACCTGTCACATCCAAATCTACATACCCATGTAGAGAAGTGCTTGACACTGCATCACATGTATACTACTGCTAGTCCCTCTCAGATATTTGAGAATATACTAAAATACTTTCTAGTGCTTCTTTCCTAGATTGACCCCAAACTCACTAACAACACCCACTACTTGGGCAACATCAGGTCTAGTACACATGTACTTAACCTCATCATGTGAACTGGGACATTGTTCTATGAACTGTCCATCCATAGGTGTGCTAACTAGTTCTACATCCCGCATCTTGAACCTCACCACTACCTTATTCACACAATCATCTTGAGACAACATTAACCTATGATCTTCCCTATCTCTAGGAATACTCATGCCAAAGAATCTTGTTGCTCCCAGATTCTTCATGACACACCTCTGAACTAACTTTACCTTTAGCTCAACAACTCCCTGCATGTGTGACCCTGAAACAAGCATACACACCACATAAAATAATAGGATAATGTAGCTAATATTATCCAACCTAGTAAAGAAAACACAATGGTTACAACACCATTGTCCTGTAGCCTGCTCAAGACCATATGACCTGGCCTTCTATCTCATGTGTCCATTCTCTCTCTTCTTTAACCTAGGAATCCATTCATCTTTTAGTGCTTTCTCTCTAGCTGGAAACTCTACTAAATATCCTATTTGGTTCTCATCTAAGGAATCAAATTCCTCATTCATGCCATGCTCCCACTATTTCCTAGATTCTACCTGCTCTACTTATTTAAAACTTCCTGGTTCTTGACCATCAGTGAGCAACAAGTAGTCTAAAGAAGGGGAATAATGAATTTGATGCTTACTTATCCTTTCAATCCTCCTTATGGGCATTTGAGACTCCTTAATAGCTTGCTATCTGCCTAAAATCCATTTTTTAGTTGACCCTAGTCTACACCTGACCGATGTCGATCCCACTTGATCACTAAAACCGGTTCCCTGACCGACATCGATGTCCACCTGGTCACCGACACTGGTTCCCTGATCGACATTGGTTGCCACCTACTTGACACCACTGACTCTGATCTGCACATGACCGATGTCAGTACCTACTTGTTTGACATCAGTTCTACCTGACCGACACTGGTAACTGTGTTTTCTTATGAGTGATGAATTTTTACCCACGAGCTTACCTTGGATCAAAACCCTATCCAAACTACCCTATTCAAAATTATTCAACCCCTGTGACTGATCTCTGTCTGTCATCTTCTCCTGGAAAACCAAGGCTTTCCTGTTCTTGTCAAAAACATCAAATTTCCTCTTTGTGTAATAGACTCGATCCTTTCTTGTAGCATGAGTTTCAAGAAACCTCACTTTCTTCTATTGCTTACAAAAATCTCGATCTATGCTTTCTGAATCTGAACTCTTACCCTTTGACTCAAGAACATGCATCCCCTTCTTATTCATGTGACCAAGCCTATGGAGCCACATCTTTGAATCTACAACTAAAGTAGATAAACCAAAAGGAGAATCAGTAATACAAGTAGATAGATAAAGAGTACCTACTTTATTACCTCTTGCTAAAACAAGTGCACCCTTGGAAACTTTCCAAGATTCCACTGTGAGAGTTACTGTGCATCCCTCATCACCTAACTTTCCTACAAAAATCAAATTCTGCTTTAGGACTGGGACATGCATGACCTCCTTAAACACCCATGTGTTGCCCATCTGCAATTTCAGCTGCACTTTCCCTTTGCCAACCATTTGACAAGGCTTACCATCCCCTAAATAAATCTCTCCAAAGTCTCCCTGGACATAATCATGGAAAAATTCTCTATTTGGGGTTGCATGGAAAGAGGCACCAGAATCTAAAACCCAAGTTTCCACTTTATCAAAGGAACATACAAGAGCATCCTATGGAACAACACCTGCAACATCTATTTCTTCATTTCCATCATGTTGATCTTCAACCAACCAATAATATTTCTTTACATGCCCTTACTTTCCACATTTCTAGCAAAATATTTTGCCATACTTGGATTTGGATCTCCTGCCTATCTTTGACCTTGATCTCCCTTACTCGATCTTCTCTCTTTGCCTTCCCCTGCTTTCAACACTTAAAGCATTCACTGATGATTCACCTGTGCTTTTCCTATGGATTTCTTCATTCAAGATTACACTAACAACATCATCAAATTTTAAGATATTTGAAGCAGACACAGTATTACTAATTGCCATTACCAAACTATCCCAACTTTTAGGTAATGAGCATAAGATTAAGAGAGCCTTAATTTCATCATCAAAAACAATATTGACTGAAACTAATTAGTTTACCAAACCATGAAAATCACTAAGATGACTATGTATAGATCCACCTTCCAACATTTGCAAATTAAATAACTACTTCATAAGAAATACCTTATTCAAAGCTTAGGGTTTTTCATATAAAATTTCCAAAGATCCCATTAATTCTACTATTGTCTTAGCCTGTGATAAGCTAAAAATCATAGATGATGCCAGGCTCAACCTTATAGATCCCAAAGCCTTCTGATCAAGAACCTTCCATTCTTCATCTTTCATATCCATGGGCTTGCTTGCAACCCTACCCAATGGTAAGTACAGATCTCTCTGATACAGATAATCTTCTATTTGCATCCTCCATAATTGATAATTCTTGCCATTGAATTTCTCCATTCTTAGCTTACTTTCTTCTACCATTGCTATACTCCCACTCAATCAGAAACCCCTGAGAGTGATGTGTAAGCAAACACAAACCTGCTCTGAACTAGTCTCTATGAACCTGCAACCCTAGCGCTCTGCTACCACTTTGTCAAGATTAGGAGCACAATTGATTACCTTTTATAAGCAACTAAACATGGAATTTAACCTGAAGTAACAAGTAATAAGAAATAAAAAATAACACAAAATTTGAGAGACAATACAATCTTGTATTCAACTCATCCAAAAAGAAAATACAATAAAGATGTCACACTCCTCCCACACCTCTAGGGCTTCCCACACCTCTAGGGATCCCAATAATTCTCCTTCAAGAGTTCTATCTCTCAATTACAGTGACAACAAACAACTCAAACATAGAGTTATTGTTCACCTCCACTAGTCAGTAACAATACTGCCAGTACACAAGTACTCCAAGTAGATCTCCCTTGAACTTGCAACAACCTGTAAATCAAATGATCTTACTTACCATGTAGATCTTCTACCTAATCTTACACAACCTACAGATCAACCTAGTTTTGCACACCTACAAACCTAGATCTTACAATTAGAAGGATCTCTTCCTTGTCCTTGATTACAATACAGCCCCATCAGTCTATTATATAGATCCCATGCAAACAATAATTAGACTTCTATTACAATAATTAGACACGTAGCTCCAAGACTAAAATTAGTCTTTACATGCAAACAAATGATTTGTTAAACAAACTATTCATGAAACTAATAGTTTTGGAACCCCACAGGTGATCGACATTGGTCACTGTTTGTCTGGAGATGACTGATGTTGGCCGATCCATGACCGATGTAGGCAACTTCCTATCCACCCTTGACCAAGGTCAGTTGGCCTGACCGATGCCGGTGACTGTGACACTCATCAACCTCCTCCATGTTTGCATACAGTGAAGCTTTTAGCTCCACAACCTAAAAAAGTGACCATTGCCTTTTAAAAATTCTTTCTTGATTTTATGTCACTAAATCATCCTTTCATATATCAATGTAGAATATTGATCTTGATCTAAGAACTTGAATACCACTGGATACTTGCAATTTTCTCCATGATTATGGCACTTGTCATCTTCACATTTATCCTTGACTTTTCAACATTCACTATGCACCGTCTTATCAATCTTTATCTTAGCAAACATGGGCAATTGGATCATGATCCATAAGGTTGAATACCATTATATGTCTTGTAATATTTCTTGTGGTTGTGATCATGTCACTTTTGTGTTAGTTCTGAGCTTTGTTGAAAAGTTAATGTCCATATCACATCATCAAATCATTTTTGTTTGGGAAAATATACTCCATTAGATATCAATCTGAGGGGTGCACCACCATTGGCTTCTCAATATTATTTTAACTAACTTATGACACTTATCACCTTTTCAAGGATTTGAATTGTCAATGTTCATCACACTCCATTGGATCAATCTCACCTAAGTAAACATGGATCATTGATCCTGTAAACAAGAATGAATGTTAAGTTAGGCTCGAGAATATATAAAGAAATTAGGATAAAATGTTTTAGCTAAGTTATAAACATAATATACAGGACCCTATGAATAATAAAAGACAGCATATAGTTTCAGCCTAAGGTTTACTTTATTAATAAATATGACAAGATTTAGGGTAAGGATTTTAGGTTAAGTCTATATTAAAAGGGACCCTACATTAGTGAGACCATGCTAATAATAAAATATATAAAGGGGGATCGAGAAATTAAAGATACCAAACATAAAAATTTTAGACTAGGGTTTGGTCATGTTGAAAAATATGACCAAGCCTTAGGATAAAAATTAAGCTAAGTCTAGGGCAAAAATAATTGTTCCCACATAAATTATTCTTTCCAAATTTGGATTTGATTCAAAAGGGACCCAGGTTAAAATATTAGACTAGGGTTTTGAAAATAGATTCAATCAATCTTTGATAGGTGAAAGGCTAGAAAAAAGGTCAATTTAACATTGAAGCACAAAACCCTAAGAATGTTCAGTCCCAAATGAGATTCCATTGATCCTACAATATAGAAACACAAACAACAATTTCTAGCAATATTGGAAGGAAGAAATTAACAAGGATTACACAAATATGAGAAATTGGGCTTAGTGAGAGCTAGGGGTGGATTATTTTTGAATTTAATATCCCACTTGGTCATATATCTTTAATTTGAAAGTCATCTACACCTAATTCTCCTAGTTTTCAATTTTAGAGCATAAATTTACATGATTTGAAATAAGGGTCCCCATTTTAAGAAATGGGGGTATGTTGACTTCATCAACATAATCTCTATCACAATATCTCACTCTATCACTATAATGAGATCCAACTCAACTACTATGGTTCTTGGTTTAATATCTGGCCTTGTTAGCACCTAAGAAGTCCTTAACCATACCCATTGTGTATGTGGTACATATCAGATCAAACCAAATTATAGTGTCACTCATACTAAAATATCTCAAAAACATTGAACTAATAGTCATGCACCCAATAACTCACTCAAATCTATTTCAAATTCATCCCATCCTCTGGGCAACACTGAAATACCTTATAGGGTCTCCAAATAATGTCCCTGACTATCACTTGATTTAACACATGTAAATAATGCATCATGTTCATTGATCATACAAGAGATGTGCCAATCCCTATCTCTTTAAATACCTAAGGGTGTGACCAATCCACATTTAAAAACCTCTCAAGTCTAGAAACTAGAATGTGTTCATAGGACAAATAATGTAATAATGTATATGATCATATACCACCCCAAAATAACCCCTAAATAAAATGGTACAAATACTAATATAAGTGGGTAGCATAGTGTGAAATTGTAAGTATATGGTCCTATGCTCCTCTATGTTCTACAAAATGCCATGCATATTATAAGAAATAGATACACCACTCCTATCCATAACAATAAATTAATAAAAAAACACTGCCAAAAACTTCTATAATCATGGAACACTAGTTGTAATAATAACATATAAATATACATCACTACCAATACCTGGATAATGGGTCCCCATAAGTATGCCAAAAAAATACTTGGAAGCTTTATCTATAGCCCTATCTCCTATATCCTCCTATAATAAATCCATCTAGCCAATGATAGGTACTCTCAATATTCTATAAATATCCTCCAAAGTCACAAAAATTTCCCTAGTAAGTAGACAAAAGGTATAGGTATAGACATTCCACTACTCACACAATGTAGTCATCATATGAAAATTAGAAGGCATCATTTAAAGTGATGCCATGTAACCCAAACCATCTTTATCAATGATTTTTTTCTCATTATCTAATAGAGACAACTCACATAAGCACTCCATCATTTGACCACTAAAAAAATATTTCATGTACACATCCACCTATAAACACACATAGGATATAAAATTATCACCTCTAAATGCTAAATATTTTTTTAAAATCAATTATTAAATATATGTTAGAATCAATAATTACAATGTTCAGTCTACTAGACACTATCATTATATCCATGATACAAGTACTGGACATTAGTGTGATCTTTGTCTATTAACGTGACATCTTTGAACACTAGTAAAATCCCTTGGGAATTACTACATCCCTCCTAAAAAGGCACATAAACTAACAAAATAATGTTATAAATGAGTAAAAGTTCAAACAAGTCAAAAATGTACAAAACAAGGGGATCCTTACTAGGGTAACCTCCTCATCGACCTAGATGAGAGCCTCCACTTCTTTGTATCAATTAACATCCACTCCTCATCTCCTAGGCATATTTTATAGGATTATATCAATAATTATCTAGGTTCAAAAGCTTCAAATGATTTTTTAAATCCATTGATCAACCTATTTAAACTATGTTTTAAAAATACCACCTACCTAAGTTTGACCCTATGCATAAATTTTACCAACTATTATCAAACTCTTCCACTCATGATATCTTATGATTTGTATCTCCAATTTTCAATCATTTTATTATGTGAGGGACTCAATGATGATATATTTTGTGTATTCAATGGGAAATGTAATATATCTACAAATCAATCCTAGTTCAAAGAAGATAAATCCTACTTAAACTCCTAATTAGGGATACATTAGATAATTAGGGTCATGACCAATTTGGATCCTCTAGACCTAGCCAAGGGATCTCCTACCATAATAAATTCACTAGGGAGGGTTCCAAAGCCTCCAATCAATCAAAATTATGCAATAAACCTAACTAGGTCCTATGTTTTCATATTCACTAAACTAATAATAAGTAAAGTAAATAGTATAATCTAGTGCTCACCAAAGCTTGGGCATAAAGTGGAGGTTACTAAAAATAAAAGTAAACATGCATAAGAGAATCTTAAATAAGATATGTATAGGTAATACCCTAATTCATGGAGAGAATAATATATTTAAAAGCCATTAATTATGATACTTCTATCTACTATAGAGAAGATCAAAGTTAGAGATACTTACCTTAAAGACAATCTTGTAGAGACTCAATCTTCCCCTTGGCCAAAGCTGATTCACAAGAGGTTATTGTGGGTTTTAATGATCATTAAGAAATTCCAAATAATCTAAGACTTCTCCAAAAGACAAAATTATTCTCCAAGTAGAAACCCTAAGCTAAGGCTCTTTAAGTAGAATGTTAGAAGAGTAGATTGTAAATAATCAAAAATGAATGATTAACTCTTTCTCTCTTTCTAAGAATGGTGAAATTGATGTGTTTATGTAGGTAGATCTACCCCTAAACCCTTCCAAAATTTTAGGCCAATAAAGTTGACCTAGTCAACCTAGTATTTTAATTGGAAAAAACTAACTAGGTCACAAAATAGGTCAGCCATGGGCTGACCTAGTCCCTAATAAGATTTGTTAATAATAATACAAGGCTGATGTGGTTGACTATGTCATGTAAAATACTAAAAAGGTGTTTAGTTTATGGAAAATGACTAGAGTACATTGCAAAATGGGAGGAAAAACTTAAGATAATGGTTTTATAAGACAAGTGCATTGATAACAAGTGGAAAAAAGGGATAACAATCCTATGAAGCACCAATGGTCTACCCACCCCTTTCCTGGTCCACCCCTTAGGGCATGTAATCAAAGAGATTAAGACTTGATGGTGAATTTCAATATAAAAAGCATCAATAATTGATAAAGTTTGAAAATATTATATGTATACATTTTCCCCACTTGAAGCTCATCACTATCATTCAGGTCCAATAGGGGATGATGCTTTGAGAAAGAACATAGTAACACAAAACACTAAAGCTAAAAAAAAGTCATGATATTTTAAAGTAAAAATAACTAAAATTTAAAAGATTGAAATGGAAATAATTGAAAATTAAATGTAATGCATACCTTGACTTACCTTTATCACTATATGGTTCTCTACTATGTTTATAGTTTTGATCATGGAGGGCATAGAGACTACTTTCAACAAACCCAAGGATACACAAATAAAGATAAAAAATAAATAAATGAAGGAAATCCAAGATAACTGGTGCTATGTGGATGGGATGTATTTGGAAATTTGGCAAGCTAGGGTGACAAGTTCTATGTTAGACCAAATGACCAATTCAAAATTTTAATTTTAATTAAGTAACCAAAAAGCCAAGGCTATTAAAGACTGAAAACCCAAAATAAGTAAACCTTAAGTAAGAAAAGAAAACTCACCAAGTCAAACCAATGATACATGTCAAATAGGATGGTAATCAAACATCAATGTAAAAGTAGTAAAAATCTGTACTTAAACAAATAAGGTCAAGAAAAATGATAAAACAACATTGATGAGTAAGAAGTGATAATCCTTACTCACTCAACAATGGAAAAAGGTGCATAAAAGGGAAAATAACATTAGTGAGTGAGAAGTAACAAGCCAACCTAACTCAATAATGAACAAAGTACATGAAAGTAGAAATAGACTCAGGTATTAAAAAAAAAGGTTAGTACAACAATGATAAATGGTAAAAGCAAGGCATGTCTATAAATGTAGAACCACAGTATAAATAAAGTAATACATAGTTTCTCAAGAAGATTGTTTTTATCTAAGGATAGATAATACTAAGACAAAGTAGTGTTAGCATGTTTTTAATATGTGAAGAAGAAGAAATATAGAAGAAGGGAAAATAGATTTAGAATCACACTTTCCTATCAAAGGGGAAAATGAAATGGGTGGAGGGGAGAATGAAGGAAAAACTAAGGTAGATGAACTCTTTATCAAAGTCAAGACACTCAAATTAGGTTTATCAAAATAAGAGGACTTTTAACCTTAAGGAATCTAAAAAACTTCTCTTAGGCACAAAAGTCTTAGGTTAATAAATGAAGTATGTAGACCATCCCATAAAGTCTATATACATGAAAAATAAAATGGACCTACCTTCCCATGACATGTTCCCCATTCCTTAGGACCCCTTATAATTCCATTGGTATACTATTAAGATTTGGTACTTGCATGAAAAAGTAGGTAGTACCATAAAGTTTGTTGAATCCGTCTATTCAAATTGACTATCCTACTACACTCCAATGGACCTCAGATCTATTATGAAGCCAATTATGGAGTTTGATATTTTATTGGAGATAGGAGATGAGCTTAGAATCACATCTTTTGGTGTGATTTTAACTATTAATATTTGTATGTTACCTTTTTCATATCATTTACTTTTGTTTCAAATGATTTGGATTTTAAATTTCTTGATGGCTTGTGTTATTCCTCCTCCATATGGATTTATAAAACCAAACATGGGTTCTAAATATGAATTTTATTTAAATACGTTGGACTTGGTTTCTAAGAGAGAAACTCAAAGAGCATGGTGTCTAAGAGTCTTGTAAATTTAGGTGAAATAAAATTTCTATCTTGACTTTGAACTTATTTTATCCCATGTGGAGTGGAAGGAAAGGAAATTAAGATGAGTGAGACATGAAATAATTTGAATTACTTCAAATCACAAAAATGTGAAAAAGGGTGAAAAAGGGATACAAGGATAGTAAAGTGTGATTCTTTGCCATAAGAATGAGGGAAATTTATGAAAACACGCTAACATAGTTTATTGTGTAAATTTTATCTATCAAAAAAACAAAATCAAAAGTTGAGAACAAGGATCACAAACTTTAAACCATTTCAAAACACATTTTAGACAAGGAATACTAAATGAGAGATGGTGATTTTATGATGAAAACCAAGTCCTATCCATGGTATTACATTGTAACTCATAAAATGAAACCCCAAGGGGTGACAAAAATCATTGGAAGAATAAATAAACAAGAAAAAAGATGGTATTTGTGAGGAAGGCTAGGTCTTATCCATGGTCTTACATTGCAACTCAAAAAAGAGAAATCCAAGTGGTGCCAAAATTTATAAGTTTGGAAAGTGAGAAAATAAATAGGACAAAAAGTGGGAAATCATGAAGAAGACCAGGTCCTATATATGGTTTTACAAAGCAACTCATGAAGAAAAGAGAAAAACACAAGACTAAGAGGAAGGACTAAGGTTTTTGAAAAGAGAGAGCTGTTGGAGAGGGTGAGACCCATGTAAGTATCCATCAAAAAGTGTTATATAGATAGCATATAAAAAAATGAAAATAAGGGAAGGATTCTATGCTAACATATATATCAAGGATGAGCATGTGAGAGACAAGACTATGTGTCTTAGAAGGTTTCTTAAAGTTAGATTAGTTTGGTATCATGCCATGTAGAGTAAGAGTGGGTATCATAAGATGAACCAATGGGTAATTGGGTATAACGAAGGGAATTTAAAAATTCCCCAAAGTTTTAAATGATATGTGGGTGGGCATGTCAAGATGCCCTAAAGGTTAAAAATAAAAAGAAATGATAATAAGAAAAGAACACCCCGTACAGTGTCTAAATGGATTTAGGTTGCCTGAGAATATTCTAATAGGGGATTTCATGATGCTTGATGAAAGAAAAAGGATGATGATTAACAAGAATGAGAGAAAGAGAACTAAGTTAGATAGATAGAAGAGAAAGGTCAACAATCAGATACAAGGTCATTTGGGTTAACTATGTATTGCTGAAAAGGGGCTAAGAAGAGTACATGGTTGATTATGTCAACTTAGTACTAAAAATAGGGTATGAAACTGAGATGATAAGGATATAAGGTTGACCAAGTTGACTTAGTACTATAACTAATTGGTAGAAAATAACATAGAGTTATATTGGTCAACTCTAAATTATAGTCTAGGAGATAAAGCAAACAAAAAAGGATGCGTAGTCATGCAGGTCAAATTTGTACAACTGACATGAGAAAACAAAGTTTGTAAGAGACTATACTAGACAGAATGACAATGTGATAAAATAGAAATAAATTTTACAATAATTAAATCAAGAAATGGAAACAAACACAAAAATAATTAGATTAATGGGAATGATCCAATTGGGGCACATAACAAAAAACCTTGTACTAATACTGACCAATGTGAGATTTTATAATATAACACACAATGATGAAAGCAAGAAATCAAATAAAAAGTAAATAATAACTAAGTGGTCATCTTGAATGTTTTTATATTATTAGAAAGAGTTTTTTAAGTGTGATAGGGAAGTTGGATGAAAATAAAGAACGAGAAAGCAATCTATGGATGGTTTTAGAACATTTAGGATAAAAGAAATATGTGTTGGTAATGGTACTAGCTTAGTATTGCAGCCTACCCTCTCACTTCATAATCCCACAATGATAAGGGTGTTAGGTTATTTACCAATATATACCATTAACCATGTGTTTATACTTGGCCAGAAAACCAATTCAACTTCCCCCTTGGTGATGAAATCCAAGTAGGTAGGCCTTGGGAAGATAAATATTAAATGTGTTTTAAATATTTTATGATTTAGTAGTGTGTGAAAAAAGAGAAAAGTAGTGTAACTAAATGTTAATTTTAAAAACCACCTAATTAGACTATGTGATCTACTCTAAGCATACAAACATTTGAAAATGAAAGTGTGAATTAATTACTACCAAATAGTTATTAATTCCTATGTTAGAATAGTATAGAGTCAGTTTAGATGACACTTTATGCAAATAGTATAGATTAGAGTTGATTGGGTCACTACTATTTTTTGGAAGAAAGAGTATTTGAGAATAGAGTTGATCAGGTTGATTCATTATTATAAACAAAAGATAAGCTACATAACTAAGTTAACCAAGTTAACTTAGTTTTCTATAGGGTTATAGTTTTAAAGACTGCAACTTGCACACAAAAAAATTGTAATGAATTACTGAATTGATAGAGATATAAAGGGAGGAACCTTGGTGGGTTGTAAGATGACTAGGATTACAAATTTTATGTTGAAGTGCCTTGAATGTTGGTTTCAAATTCTACAAACTAAGTCAACTAGTTCAATCTAGTTTTGAAAAACTTTGTGTGCTAAAGCAAGATAAGATGACTGAGTTAACTTGTTTGACTTAGGTTGTTGATATAGATATTGAATGAGAGACTAAGTCAATCTATTAAACTTAGTTTGTTGATATGGATGTTGATTGAAGGACTAAGTTGACCTCCTTGACCTAGTTTGTTGATCTGGATGCTAACTGAAAGACTAAGTCAACCTATTTAACATAGTTTATTATTTGAGACTGAAGAAGAGTACTATGTCAACCTATATGATTTAGTAACCTATATCTGATGAAGATCTACATAAAAATAATAGAGTTATTTTGATATGATTATGTGTTAAACATGTGCAAAAAAGGTTAGAACTATAGCAGTTGGTTTGATACAATATCAAAAAATGGAAAAATAATGAATGATAGAAATTAAAGAGTGAAGAAAAACCTACAAGGTTTAGATTCATGTTAGGTTCACCATAATTTATGAAATGGGAAATACAGTAGATCTAAAAATCAATCTAGCTCAGAGAAGATAAATCCTACTTACACTTGCAATTGGGGATACATTAGATAATCAAGGTCATAACCAATATGGATCTAATAGACCTTTCCAAGCCATATATAACCACAATAAATTCAATAGGGAGGGTTATAAAGCCTCTAGTCAAGAAAAACTATGAAATAACCCTAACTAGGTCCTATGTTTTCATATTCACTAAACTAATAACCAGTAAATAAAAAATTCTAATATAGTGCTCACCAAATCTTATGGCACAAAGTGGGGGTTAGTAAACATAAATTTAAACATGCATAATAAAATCCTAATTACGATATGTATAGGTAAAACCTTAATGCATGGAGAGAGAAATATATTAAAAATCCATTACTTATGTTACTTCTATCTACTAAAGAGAGGAGCAAAGTTAGAGATACTTACCTTGAAGACAAACCCATCGAGACTTAATCTCTCCATTAGAAAAAGGTGCTTCACATAATGGTTTGTAAGTATCAATAAGAAAGGCCAAAGCATCCAAAACTTATCCACAAGAAAATATTCTTCTCCAAGTAAAATCTCTAAACTAAGACTCCTTAAGTAGAATGGTAGAAGAAAATATTGTAAAGAATCACAAATGAATAATTAAATCTTGTTATCTCTCTAATAATGGTGAAATGGATGTTTTTATATAAGAATATCTAACCCTTAAACCCTTCTAAAAGTTTACAATGACAAGGTTGACCCAATCAACCTAGTATTATAATTAAAAAAAACTAACTAGGTCATGGACTAGGTTGGCCATGGGCTGACCTAGTAGCTATTAAGCTTTTTTGATAACAATATAAGGTCGATGTGGCTAACTATGTCATATAAACTTGAAAAAGGGGTTTAGGTTAGGGAAAGGGCTAATGAAGATGGAAAATGATAAGAGGAGGGTGAAAAATAGGAGGCAAAACTTAGGGCAATGGTTTTATGAGATAAGTGAATTGATAATAAGTGGTAAAAAGGGACAACAATCTTGCAAAGCATCAATAGTCTACCCACCCCTTTCTCAGGGCACCCCTTAGGGCATGTACTTAGAGATATTGAGACTCGATGGGTTCCTTCAAGATAGATGGGTTCCTTCAAGATAGAAAGCATCAATAATTGATAAAGTTTGAAAATAATATGTGTATACACCTTGAACTATATCGGTTACACTTCCATACCAATTGATTTGACTACACAACTGATAAAACTCATATTTTCTTAATAAACTCATTATAGACTGTAGGTCTATCTTAAGTCCATGTTTATAAATGATTCCTTTCCAATCACCAAAATAATTGATCTTATTCTCATATTATCAAAACTAATAATAAATAGCATGCCTATCAGTATTAGTTTTGGTTCAACACCCTTACTTTAGTTTTAGCTCTCTCACCATAATGGGGCATATATACACTATTCATACCCATACGATTATACTCAGACACATAGTTTGACTTAGACTTACCAATTTAGATAATCAAATATATAGTGGCTTAGATACTTAGATATATAGTGGCTTAGATACTTAAATATACAATGGTTTAGATACTTAAATACATGGATTGGCTCAAACACATAGGTTGGCTAAGGTACATAGGTTGGCTCAAATATATAGATTACGTCAAGTACATAGATTGGCTCAGGTACACATATTGGCTTAGATACATAGATTGGATTAGATACATAGATTGGCTCAAATACATAGATACATAGTTTCCTTATTTAGACATATAGATACATAGTTTGACTTAGATTTAAAGGGTTCCATAATCTTTTCAAATATTAGTTCATATTCTTAGACTTTACATAGGATTTTGACATAGTTCTAGATTTAGATTATGACTATTAAAGAATGCACATGGTACACCATACCTATATATATATATATATAATTTCATACATAAGATACATAAGTACATTACCCATATATCAGGTTTGGGGGTATGATACAGGGCACATGTCATCAATTTCATAGGATTCCACCAGGTTACCTAGATGGAATGGTAAATTATACCATTATCTATGTTAATATTACTATATTACACTTAGATTATCACCAAAATTTCACTATATTGGGTCATATACCCATATGCAGTGGTTGATCCATAATTTATCACTAACTGCAAATTATGTAGTTTGATTAATAGTTTAGACCTCTAAGCACATATTACTTCTCAAACTTAGTTAATACATCAGAGTGGGGGAAAGCATGGATTATCTCTCCACATTTGTAGATTACTTATCAGACTCAATTCACACATCAAAGTAGGGGTAAGTAGGGCTTATTTATCCACATTTATAGATTACTTATAAAACTTAGTTCACACATCAGAGTGGGGAAAATAAATGCTTGTTTTTCCACATTTATAGATTATCTCTCAAACTCAGTTCACATATCAGAGTGGGGGAAAGTAGGGTTGTTTCTCCACATTTATAGATTTCTTCTTAGACTCAATTTACATTTTAGGGTGGGGAAAAAATATAATTTTATTCCTTATAATTTACTTCATCACCCATAATTAATACAAGGGATACCCAATTTTTAGATTATCTCTTCATATAAAACATTCCAACTTCTATCCACTTCTCTAGCCAAGAAGTGGGCTAGGTCTAGATCTCATCCATCCTCTACATGGATTGATCACATAGGTAAGTATAAGTATGCATTTTATTTTTATTTTACTATAACACTTTCATTCCATTACATCAATATAATTAAGAGGGGAAGATATACACACCCTAATTTGGTAAAAAAAACACAGTTACTATGTATTTTAATGTTCTTTCAAAAGAGGTTATTAATAATGAATGCGAATCTTGTTCGCATGGTCATTTTGTTATTTTGATCCTTATTATGTCTTATATTTCTAAGTTATTTCACCCCTAGTGGTTATATTTCATGCTATACTAGCCAAATGGTCCCTTATACTATCTACCATAATCACTACCTAGTTTTGTGCACACATGACACTATCATGGTCTTGGACAATAGCTTAATGTGCTAGTGTCCACCTCAATACTAGTATCAAATGATCATTTTTTAAAGCCTGTTATGGGTCCTTAGCCTTATTTGAGTCTCCTTTTGTGATTTTATCTATATTTTCACTTTGTCATCCTAAAAAAAAATTATCACATTAAAATTAAAATTATTTATATATAAATATCCTCATAAGGCATTTTACATCTAACACTTCCTACTTTTGCACATAATTACATAAAAACTAGTCAATAGTATAGCTCAACACTATATATATTACTAAGTAACACACATAGATCTGTATTCTTAATCAAAAGAAGATCCTAAATTAAAGTCATTCTAGAATATAATTTGAATTGATTACACAAGTTCCTTAAGGGAGAACTACATGTGATTTGAAGCCCCTATAATTAGGGTTAATGTAGACAATGGTCAGGATAACATGGGTTCTTGTATTGTGAAATCATAACATCCCACAACCCACTTTTACATTTTGAATTTTATTCCATTGTTATTTCATGTATGCAAGTATTCATTATGATTTTGTATACAAATTATTCAAAATAAGTTACATGCATTAAACCAACATTAATTTACATAAGCACATGCATCTCAGGTCTAGCCAAAGGTATACCCAGAAGTTCACTGCCCCTATTACAAGAGGATACTACCACACTCCTAAAGATGGTACAATAGTGTGATACTACCTAGAGGACCATGTTTCTATCTAAAAAGGGTTTATAACTATGTATTCCAATTTATGACACTATGCACAATTCTTGTACCAAATTTTAGCCTCTCATTTATCCATCTCAATAAATTTCCATCTAAGTACATCTTTTTTTAGGTCATTGCTATTTATAGAATAATTTGATATGTTAATTATTATACAAATTAATGGTTATATTTATTGATATATTTATTCCATGATTTATTATTCTATCTCTTTAACAACCTAATATTTACATTAGTAAACACCTAAAAAGTTAAATCAAGAACCACATTTATTGTTTTGGTACTTATGGTTTAGGAAAGGTATTTATAATGTGAGTGGTTTTCTAAGTTGATATACAAATGATATAATCACAACTACCATTGTGACTTTGTATTTAATGAAAAAAAATAATATGTATGATGCCCATGCATTCTATTAAATGGAAAATAGTATTTGGAACTCCTAATAGGAGGTGGAGGAGGTAGTTTGATTACTTTCTCTCGAATCATTTTATAATCACCTAAAAGTGGTATTTAGATGTAATAGTGTTTCTTGAGACAACCTATTCCTAGCTTATCCCTAGACCTATCCTATATCCTTTATATACTTTACAAACCACAAATATCTTCTATCATTTCAAACACAATCCCAAATCAACATTCCCAAATCCTAACCCATTATGCCCAACAACTTGCCAAATGGAAGCTAGCACCACATTAAGGACACCAAAGCCACATGGCTCTAGTGTCCCCAACTTGGCCCTACTATCCCTTGACCCAAATCTCCTAAATAAATATATTTTCAAATGTTTTCCCATATTAATGTCATTATAAGTACATTAAATTATCCACACAAGCTATGAATCACTATAAATATAAGAGTATTAGATTTTAATCACTAGATGGAAAATAAATGCAAAATTTAAGGTAATTAATTCCTATTCTACCCCACTTATGCATAATAACATCTAAAAATTCCCTAAGCCAAGATTTCAAATATTTTTAATCTCAAGCACACTCAAGGCATTCAAGACCATTCTAATTCTATCATTCAATTACACTTGCACCAAACACTAGGTGGGAGAACTACATTAGACTTGATCCCTCCTCAGAGATGTGGGAAAATCTATTCATAGTGGGGTGTTGAGGATGTCCAACCTATCCTAATAATTAATACACATTTTTATCTCATGACATTAAATCAACTATTCTATGTACAATATAGAGTTCTATATTTCATGCGTACTAGAATATAACCTAGAAACATAGGCATAGGTACTCCCAAAAAATAGGAAAAATCTTAAAAAAGGGACACTATCACAATTTTGAGGACACTAGAGTAGTATGGTGCTATTATCTAGGTGGGGCACTATTGTCTAATGAAGAATCAGTCCTAAGGACCCTATCGATGATACTCATACCTATCCATAATCTAGTTTTTAGAACCTAGATCTTCTACAACAGTCATTTAATATATAAGTATCTATTTAAAAATATTATTTATTCTTTTTATAAATTAAAATCAATTCCAAATCTATAAAAATTAGTGGTTAATTATTGCATATTATTTCACTGATTTAGACAACTCACTCCTTCAATCTAACATAGGATTTGCATAGTGAAAACCCTAAAAGGTTAAAACGTTTGGTGAACATGAGTTACTTTGAATATTACTTCAAAGCTTAGTTTACATTTTCCATATTTTTTTTACAATAAATTATGGATTTACACTTTTGATTTTCTAATTTTTTTAAACTTTAGCTAATTAAATCAATTATATATTAGGGTTTCACTTTATTTACATATAATTTAAATTATTGCAAAGAAACCCTAAATTAAAAAAAACCCTAACCCTAGATCACTCTAGGATTCACATTTCCAGAAAATACTTAGTCTTAATTTATATCTTATTACCATGATTCTCATGATGTAATCCATCTTTCACTTTATGGTACAAATCCTTTTACTTTACTTAACATGTTTATTACCAATTATTTATAGAAAAGTACACATGTATGTTACTCCTATCATGGATTCATAGATAAATGTACTAGAAACTAATCAATTAGAGGAAGGAAGGCATTAAATAACCAATGATTAAGGTCATTGAACCATCTTAAAGCATAGTATTTGAGACTTATTGGAAATAACATGCTAAAAAATGGTTTTTTGTTGCATAATCTAAGCATGTCGTATGGAAGGATCAAACTTATTGTTTAGGATCAAATTTTCCATCATTTAATAGGAGATTGGAAACTATTAATTATTAAGGTATATGATAGCTTTATTTATTTAGATATAATGAATATGTACCCATATATGCATAGATAATGAATGACAACCTTGAGATTTACCTTACTCTAATTAAAACATCTTATCTCATAGAGCCAAAATAGTTTAGAAAGGATACATGTAATAGGTGAATTATATGATGTAGTATGCATATTCATTAAAGCATAGGAGTAGGTATCTTTCATATTAATAAACATCTAAATATGTGGGAGGACTTATGTTACCCTTACACCTTGGGTGGACATCATAGGTGTAGCTATATATGTAGATGTAGGAATATAGTTAATAGTAAAGGGTTCTTGTGCCTCAGATGTAGCAACCTTGGCTTGGTGATTAGATTTGGACTCGAGGATTAGCTTAAAGATTCTATCAAAATCATGAGGGTTTTGGATGTTATGATTAAAAATTTAGATAAGGCTTGAGATTTCTTATGATCTACCCCATCAATGTCATTAGGAATAGTTTTATCTTGGTAATCTTGCTTATCTTGATTCATTGATTTTTATTATCTAGATTAGACATGTGAAAATTATCATCCACTTGCACATATTCATTGATATTTTTAACATAAAAATAATATTAATAATAAATCATATTCATTATAATTTTATTAGCCATTTTATATGAATAAAGATAAATTTGAATGTGATCAATTTTAAAACCTCTTAACTTTATACTTTGCCTTATAAGAACAATGGAAATAACCTTCTTATGTGGCATATGATATAAAAATATAATTATAAAAAAGGATATGGAAAAAGGATAGATTGTAATTAGTATTAAAAAATCATAAATCATATTTCGAAATCACGCTCGAAATTAAAATTTTAGGAAAAAAATCTAAAAATATAGAAAGAATGCATGGAACCCGAAGGGAAACCTAAGGATTAGAAAGTTTCAAACAATATAGGGATTCACCAATATGTTTACCCTATTTTTGGATTAATGTGAATCATAATAGGATAAATTTAAAAATTAATTTAGATTTTAATATATAAAATTTAAGCATAAATATGAATGTAACTAATTGATATTGATTTTATAATGCAATTTACTATATTTGGAAAGTACTAAGGAGATCAATATACTTATCTTCAATGTTTTATGAGTTGATTGTGACTATGTTATGATAGAGGGAATAGAGTGGAATAGAGCTTGTTATTTATTCCAATCTATAACTATGTCTCTATGCACATAGGGTCACTAACATCAAAATTGAGGCAAATTCATCAAACACAAGTGACTTAACATTGACTTTATTGTTGTAAGATATTTTTATTATCTATATGTATATTATATTTGAACCTTGAATATACGTATAACTCCATAAATAAAATTCCTTTTCATTGAATTCCTAGGTCTTATTATGAATGATAAAAACATTTAAAAAGTGAGAAAATGTAATTGGGTTGACATAACCCCAATCACCCCGACTAAAGATTAACCACTACCTACATATCCAACAATATGAAGAGGGAATTCAATCTAGATGTAGTTAATTCTTCCCCATAATGTGATTTTAAAATTATTTTTTCTAATACATGAATGCTTCTATAAATTTGGCTTTAATGTTGACTCTTGACCTAGACTGGTGTGCTTTAGACTTGGTTGATGACTACTTCTAGTGACTGATTTACAAGTTTTGAATAATATTATAGATTTACTCAATGTGTAATAGTATATTTGATATGTAATTCAGAAATTACAAAGGGATAATAAAATTGACCTTGATTTGTGTTTATATGCACCCAATTTAGTAATGTTTAGCACCACCAAAATTCTAGGTGAATGGGCCGACCTAAGGAAATGATTTTATTTCAAAAAATAGTTATTTATAGGTGAAAGATGGTAATTTTGGCCTTAGGATAGTAACATTGATTTTATTTTTTGAATCTATCATTACTATTTGGGAGATAAGAATATAAATGTGGCATCTATAAATGTCTAATTAAAATATTTAACTTACTAAGAGGTTATTTTAGGTGGTTGATAGAAACTTAGGATAGATCAAGCTCATAACTATCATGCAAGTGTGTATGAATAGTGAATAAGATATGTTTGTAGATGAATAATTAATGTAGGATAAGTTTAGGTTAATATTGACATTTCTAAGCGTCAAATAAAATATTTTATAATCTAAAAATATATTTTAATGTAGAAAATAAAATATGGCACGAGATCCTTGAAAAATTGAATTTTTTCCTAGCTTTGCCATACATGATTTGTGCACACATATTCAAATATTATTCTTCATTCCATCACATTCACATGTGTATTATGGGTTTTAACCTTCCCAAGTTGTTAAACAATCACCTACATGTAACCCATAATCTGTATCAAACTAGCTATCTATCCTACCCATACATCTTTAGCTCATTTGATCATGGTTTTATCTCCTGAGCAATAATGTTAGATTCAAAAAATATATTCTAAATACTTCCGTATAAAAATAAAAATTTCATTATTATACAAAATTAATATATAAAATTATCATCCCATACTAAATAATTGCTATATTTCAAATTTAAATCATTCCTATGGGTCAACTCATAGGTCTAACATGTCAGTGGCATGATAAATTATCCCAAAGAATATCCTATAAAAAAATAGGCATATACCTATTACCTATATATAACTTACCAAGTACACATCTAAATTAAACTACATATGCAAGTGGGTTTCCCTATTTCTCCTAATTTTCTAATCAATTACTAGGAGCAGGTCTTTACCAAGTTTGAATAATTCCAAGATTTAAGATAATATTTCCATTTACCAAGTATTAATCACCAAGATTCAAAGTTTGCATTCATTAAATGATGACTTACACACAAGAACCTAAAAATGGAAAACTACATATAGTTTTGTCCCCTCCTTGGAGTATTGTATATGTAGGCAATGCTCAACTAGTCAATGGGGGTTAGTTGAGGTTATCTCAACCCACCTTTCTGTCACTTTTATAGGCCTAAGAATAGTACATAAAATTGGACCTAGGGTGACATGTGAATGAGAAATGTTAATTTGAGTCACACACATAATCAGGCCTTGATATCACACATAAAACCAAAAGAAGAACAAGTGCACCTTCCTATGTCAAAATAGATATAAAATTTCACACATGATAAATTGTTTAATTTGGAACATATCATATAATAATTTTTATAGGAGGCTGACAATACCATCTAGGCACATAGAGATATAGACCTTGATATGAGTGAACTATAATATAGTTTTTCATCTTTATTTCTAATTACCTATAGTCATAATCCTCTATAGAGCAATAAAATGTTAATTATTTCATCCTTTTATATTATTTTCTATGTTTTTTAGGTACATTTGTTAAATCAAATTTATCTATTTTATATTTAGATTGTATATATTGGCATATCATTATAATATGAATGCATTCTAATAGTTCTATCTAATTAAGGTTTAACTATCACATTAACCTAAAAATCAAATAGATAAATCTTGTGAAAATAGATATTTTATTGAACATAGTCAAACCCTAGGTTCCCTTAGGGTTCTTTATTCCATTCTAGGGTTTCAAATTTCTACATATAACCTAATTTTCAAGTTAGAAATTTTATTTTCCCCAATACACAAATTAAATATGGATATAATAGATTAATATGGTTTAAATTATCTATTTAAGCCATGGTTTTAATTATTCCATGTAGTTTTCATCTAATATGAAAAGTACATGACAAACATGTAATTCAAGGGATCAAATTTATGTACAATAATAGGATTAAAATCATATGTGAAGTATATTTATCTTTAATATATAATCCATAATGTTTAAATATTCAATCTGAATTAATCCTAATTACCACTTGATGCCAAAGATCATTTATGACTCAATTATTTCCTCCCCCTATGCTCTAAGATACTAACATCTATGATCTCACCCCAATTATTCACCCATAGTTTATAGTGGATTTTGGGTTTCATGTTCTTAGAATGTAAATGGGTAGGGTGACCCATACTATATCACAAGGTAGAGAACATAAAAATGTTCCTCCTCAACCAATTTCTGCCCCCACAAATATAAAAAAAGGCTATAATATAATTGATCAAATACAATATACCCTTGCTAAAAAATATGTTATAGTTTCTCCAAAAAATGTCATTTTACAAAAATATTCTTTATGCCAAATTACAAGATAAAATATTTACAAGTGATTCCAGCCATATTATGTTGCTTTTATCATTAATACATTATCATTAATGGATGAAAATATCTCTTTTAAAAAATAATACCAATCTCATAAGAATATCATAGATCATCTCCCCTTTCAAATTTAGGTACATGTTAAAAGTACATTAGTTAAGTGTGATTTTGTAGAAAATGGATCAAGACCCTATATTTGTAATATTTATTTATTAAATCTACTTTGCATAAAATTAAAGGATCTCACTCATTCAAAATATGAACATATGTGGATTTGATAATATCATGCCTAAGGTGTTAGGATAAAATACATTGAATATTGTTGTGGGTCATAAAACAATTACTACATTTTTATAAGTTATTTTTAATTATCTCATATTAATTTTTTTATTAGGAATTTTATGCAATTAGATACAACTTTCCTTTGAGTTCAAATAGTTAGGCTCATAGCCTTTATTTTTAGGTATCTTAGATTATCCTTTTATTAATGGACATCCCATACTATTTTGATCACTTGGTATAAATAGACCTCTACAAGGGTTATATATATGAGATACTTTTATTGGTATAGGTATTATATAGGAAGAACACACTTTTAGGCTTGTTTCTAGGACTAATTGGTAGCTTTGAGAGATTATTGACAAATTGTTAGACTTATAGGATCTAACAACCACTTTTATAAATTCATTTACATGTAAAAAATGACATTAAATATTTATAGTCATTCATACACCCTTATTCTAGTGAAAACTTACACAACTCAAACTTTTATCCCTATTTTAAGCCTAAAACACAAACCTTTAAAACTTAGTCCTCAATTTCTTGTCCTATGGAGGGTTTCAAGGTTTAAAACCAATTGTATAATTTCAAGGAAATATTAAATAATTTGTACATAAAATTTCATATGTTTTGGTTGGTTTTATTAGATGAAAATTAAGATTATGGGTCTTAAATCCTATCCTACCATTTCACTACCTTTACAATACCCAAGGGAAAATAAATGACAAAATATTAGTGTTTAATCATGTTCAAAGGCTAGTTTTAATTGGGTAAAGACATACACTTATTAATTTACACTATCAATCACTTAAAAAACATCATTCTATACAAATTATGTAGAAACATGATCCTTTTCTAGCCTATGTAACCAAAAACCTTTTTGTTTTCAGATCCAAGAGGGGTAAAATGGATGAAATATCTAATTTAAAGCTGATGAAAGGATAATAATGGTTCAAATGGATCCTATACACTTTTATATTACATAAATAATACTTATTTGACTCCATGAAATTAAATGTATGTCATTATCTCTTTTTATGGGACTGTAAGTATATAGAAATATTTGTTTTCTCAACTTAGAATGTAATTAAGGTCTTACAATGTAATAATTGAATGCAAAAAAATAACAATAACATGGAAACATACATTAATAGATCATAATGAATCATTAAAAGATTAAAAAAACATAGTTTTATTGATATATCTTTCAAAATACACTATATAAACCTTGCAAACCTTCAACCACCATGACCAACAATAACACCTAGACTTGAAATTTAGTCTTTATCCTTTTTAATTACTATTTTGGACTCATAATATTAATATTAGAGCCTTATACCTCATAACAAAATGTATAAACTTGGTTCATAATCCCCAAACATACCTCAATAATTTTTATTTAGCATACAACATGCCACACATATCATTCTTCTAATTGAATGTGCCATAAATATGTTTTTGATCAAATATACATTAGGTTTTGTCATTGAAGGCACATAAAACATACATTTAGACCCTATAAAATACCCAAACAACTGGATTCAATCCCTTACAACTTGACAAAAGGCCTCAAACTCAACATAAATTTGAAATTTGAAATTTCCATTTTGGTGGGAAAACCTAGAATGCCCTTAAATGTCTTGTAATAGATAAATGAATCATTAACAAGGCTTATTATTGATGAAATTTTTTTTATAAGACCTATTAAGTCTTAGAACAAGCACAATTGAATAAATAGCATCAAATTTACATTGAATTTTGTTGTTGTTGCTGCATCAAACTCCCTAAGAAAAAAATTTTGAGCTCCAATTCAAATGAATTTATTTTACTCTTTTTCCAATTAATTGGTACCTTGATTTATTCAATTGCATACCTGCTCTTATCTTCACTTCCTACTATATCTTACTTGTTTTCACTATCTTCTTCTTTCCATGTTTCGTAATTGTCTTCCTTGTAACTACTTTTTAGTAGATTGAGTATATATTTGTTTCTATATAAGAGCCTTAAATAGGAATATAACTCATCTATACCTTCTTATATTTACTCCATTCATAATTTCCTTGGTTTAAGATCTCCAATAGCTCATATCATACCTTCTTAATGTCTTACTCATCTCCTGTGAGGTCTAAATAATTTGATCCTTGTATTATTTTTATCTATGTTAATTCTTCCTCTTCATTATACTCTTTAATTTCTTTCTTTTTAGTTTTTATTTCTCCTTCATAAGGCATTATAACTTGTACCATAAGCTATTTTTTAACTTTGTATTCATGTTTTATCTCTATTTTTTTGTATTCTCAACACCATTATAGGTGTTCTTTTTGTTTTTCCTTCAAGTACTATACTTTTCACTTCATCTTTTTATTATTTTACCTTATTGTCTTTGAATTCTTGATTAAAATGAATTATTTTTCCCATATCTCCACAAGTACTTCATTATGTGATTTATATTCATACTTTGAATCATTCAATGGGTATACATAAGGACCCAAATGCTTCTTTATTCAAGGCACCCTTTAATGTCTTCATCTCATCAACTTGTAAATATGCATGCACATAGTCAAAAGCAAAATTAAAAAGTTAATTCCATATAATATTTTCAAATACTTCTTGATTTGGTACTACCCCTTCTATTACATCAAGGGTTGATACCTCAGTTGAATTTTCTCTATGCCCTCTATTTTGTCCTCCATGTTTTTATCACTTATCATCTATCCATCATTACATATCCTTTATCCTTGGTGAGTTCCTTTTGCACCTTTACATTCCATTGGTTATTCAGGTGAATTCTTCCTCCCTATGTTTATCATACACTCTTTCAAGTCAAGGTTGCAATCCATTTTTCCTTTCCTATCTCCATTTCTTACCATTATATACTAAATACTGAGATTACTATTACATACCATGGGTGTTTCCTCAATTGATATTTTTCCATGGATTAATGGTTCATCATATACCTATTATAAGTTGAATTTCCATGTAGTTAATCTTATTAGAATGATATGATTTCACTAAGAAGGTGTTAAAGATATTCTTTCTCCTTTATATTTTTCCTGATGTCCTTTTTAGACCTACACATACATTCCCCTTTTCCTACCACTAAATATTTCCTTATGATATTTTTGTTCTCTTAGATTCATTGATTTATCAACTACATATTGACATAGTACCATTTTTAAGACTCTTTTCTCCTAATATGCTACTAATTTCTCATTGAGATTGAATAAGTAATTGTATGGAAAACATCACTTAAATTTTATCAGATCATTTAATATAGATTCTTATGGGAAACACTTCAACATTATTATCATGGAATGAATATATTTTAACATCTACTCCTCTATTATTATTGTCCCAAAATTGATGTCAAATTTCATGTGGTTTTGGAGTTCTTCATTATTCCATTCTCCTTCTATTTGTCCTTGAGTGGAATCTTTATGACCTAATTTATTAAGTTACATTGTCCTTGAGGGGGAAAGGATGAGTTTATATGTTTCTTATTTAAGTGTCCAATGGATGATTTACTACCTTACATAATGGTGTTAGGTCTTAATTTATTAGATGCACTTAGAGTATGAAATGTGAATATGTTATAATAAAACATGGTAATCAAATCATTATCATGTACAACTATATCAATTTTTTCAATTGTAAACTTCTTGAAATTTATAGTGGGAAGGGATCTTTTTGAATTAGATAAATTTTATTAATTTAAATTTATTTTACATAAACATATTAGGAACTAAAATTAATGATTGAATCCAAAATAGAAAAAATGTGAGATGTAAAATCGGAGGGTGGAGGGAAAATTTAGAGTGAAGATTCAAAATATTGGAGTGTTTTTATTTTTAAATTAAGTATCATTGATATGATCCATATCATGGATGCTTTTTTTGAGTTCTCCAAATTTTCAAGGAGCGACAAGAGACAAGCAAGTCATATTTGGAAGAAGGAAAACTCATGTGATATTGATTTTTGGTATGATTTCTTCTTTATCTTAAAAAAATGTAAGATTTAATACATATATTTATTTGTTTAAATCTACATTTTAATTTTCCTTTTCAAATATAATTCTAGGAATGTGCTAAAATATTATGAGTATAAGATTTTCTTATCATATGTTTCATTTTTTCTTTCCAGATGGACCCAAATGTCAATAGGGGAAACATGATGAAAAAACCATATGTTTTATGTGTGGAGTTAGTTGAAGAAATGACACCATTTCAAAAATGAAATATAGAAAAAAAAATCAATGTGTATGAAATCTTTTTAAGAATATTGGGCATAAAGCATATAGATATATGGGCTAATGGAAATTTGTATCCTCTTGATCTTTCAACCAATGTTCCTCCCTTATTTGAAAGTATCATTGAGATGATAAAATTTATATGTAAGGGGGAAATTGGTTGTTTAGGATATTGTAGGAGGATATAAGGAAGTAGAGAAACTCTTGAGAAATACGTCAATGTAATGAGAAATAAGATGCTTGAAATGGAGAAGATATCTTTTAGTTTATTACAAGTGAATACAAGGCTGGAAGCTGAACCTATTGACCATTATTAAGTAAAAAATGTGTTGCTTGAAGAAGTCACATCTTTCAAGAATGAAAGTAAGTTATCAACTCCAAAGTTGAATACCTTACTAACACAATAAAAATAATGAAGAACACTCCTCTAGGAGGAAGGACAAGGGTCAAAAAGTTAAATAGTATTGGGTATTTGGTACCTTTAGGGGGTGGTTTCAAAAAGAGAATTCAAGTTGCCGAAAAAAATATTGGTCCTTCTATATCAAATGAAATTGAAGACACAAGCCATAACTCAAGATTGGTTATGAAGAGCCTATTTAATAAAGATGAAATATTATCCATGCTTTGCCAGCCACAATGTGCCTCCATAAGAAAATTGTTAATTGATGAAATAATAAACCAATTGTCATCTTCAATCAATGCTAGTGTTGTGTAAGGTGCTTGTGATAATGTAGGGATTAGTAGAAGAGGTTATGAATAATTATTTAAGGCATATCAGGCTGGAATATTAAATGTTGGGATCATTAAGGTCTTGGCGCCTCATCCAACTCATGTTATAGTAGAATGAGCTAATAGGAACAAATAAGTTAAAAAATTTGTTGGAGATATGTTTCACATCCAAACTTCCAAGGAGGATTTCATAAAGAAAGGAAGGAATTATATTGGAAAGGAAGTGTCAATCAATTTGAATCCTTTGAATAATGTTTGGTTTGAAGTTGATAGAATTTTAATGGCCATTGTATGATATTATGATATTTCAATGGAAGAGGAAAATGGGAAACTTGTTGTCCTAAAATTAGATGAGATGGAGTTGATCAATGGTGCTAAGTATGAAATAGTATCAGTTACATTGATGAAAATAGCTCTAAATACAAATATTCTTGCTACTAATAAAAGGTATTTTTTTGTATAATCATAAAACCATATATGGTGGCTTGGCTTATTCAAAGTAAAAAAAGAATGTTATGAAGACCTAAAATGGATTTTTGAGAAAACAGAGCTTCTAGCCATGATATTATCTCATGCAATGGGGGAAAAATTTATGTTGATGGTTATGGCTCATATCAAATTTAATGGCACATGGATGCTGACTTAAAAACTTTAAAATGCATGTATAACATCAACCATAGAGAAAATACAAAGTATAGTTGCATTTATCGTATGCATTCTCTAGATAAGTAAAAAGGATTGAATAGAATAAGTTCAAAGGGAATATTGGGTTGTGAACAAGGAACACCTCCTGACAAAGATAAAGTTGATTCAAATATGAATCCAGTGCTACAAATTCCATTGACAAGAGTTCACATATGCACTCTTCCTTATTTTATTAGGATAATTGATAAATTAGTTTATTTGTCAATTTTATTTTCTTGGAATAAGAAACCACAAGAGGAGGTATAAAAATCTATTAATAAAATTGAGAAGGTATTATCAAATGCAGGATTACACAGAGGAAAAGTTATTATTGAAAAAGATGAAAAGTGATCAGGGACTCATGGTAATGTTCCATCAAATTCATCCATGGGATGGGATATGGCTAGGTGTTTTATTAAAAATTTCACTCAAAGAAGTAGCAAGGGTCAAAGGGAAATATATAAGGGTCTCATTGATGCAGAGGATGATCAAAATGACAAAGAAAATTTTGCATTGAGGAAGAAACAAGCATGGATTTCACTCTCATCTTTGTTCCCCTTGATGAATAGTGAAATATTCTTTGAAAGAGATTGTAAAAAATTTACTGAATTTGTAAAAAAATTCATTAAGTATTTTCTTCTAGCTTGGGGAGAGAATGAGGTCACTCATTACATGATAAGAATTAATAATTGATTTTTTATTTAGTTATTTATTATTTCTACATAATTATTTTCTAATGTATTATATTATATCTTGTTTGTTTATATTTATATGATTTTATCACATTCTATATGAACATTATCCTTGGTTCAGTAAAGAGAATGAACACAAGGCATGGAAAAGTCTCATAAGCCAACACACACTACTTATCATAGGTCTACTCAACATGATGGAGGACTTATACCATCTAACCCATTGATTCAAATGAGTTAGTGGTTCTATAGACATATGTTTTATAGACTCAAAAAAAAAAAAAACTTGAAAATATTAATAATATTGATGTTGTAGTAAGAGAAGCTAATTTTTGACGAAAGCAAAGAATTCCAAAATAATTCAATCTCAATATGGATTATACAAAGTAAACAATAACTTAAAAATTTATCATAATATCTTAATCATATTATATATGATGATTTATGGATAAAATTATGTTATTTTTATAGAAATATAGATAGTGTATATGAAATCAATAAAATATTGTGTATATGAAACAAGTGCTTTGGTAATTCTATGTTGATCTCATTTAAGATGGTTATTGATATGTTGGTAGTTTTGATAATATAAGAAGGTGATAAGTGTTAATTTAAGAGAGGTGATGTAGAGCTATTGAGGAGAAGTCTACAGTTCATGATAAGCTAGTTCTCAATCCAACTAGTCACTTGAGCTTGCTTGATTTGATCTTCAAGACTCCATCTCTTTATTGATTTCTTCTCTTAGTTATTGGCTTATTAGCCTCATTCAATTGTAATTTTACCTTATAATATAAAGAGACACTTCTTGGTGTCCTTTGCCTCCTTTCAATCCCATCCACATTCATTCTTCACTCATTTGTTCAAACTGGGTTCCTTTGAATGGTCAATTCCTTCATTGGTTCTTCCACTAGGGACCTCTTGGTTCACAATACCAAATCTTGTATTGGGTGTCAGAGAATCAATTTATATTAAAATATAGCCTTAAATGTTCATAAAATATATGGTATAATCCCTTTCATTCAACACCTTTGGGTGTAATGCTTCTCTAAGGCTTGTATAAGATAGTATCCCTTCTTTACACATTTCTCTTGGATCATCATATTCAAACACTTTTCCCAAGGTGATATTCACTTTTCTAGGCATATATTTCCTTACACAGTGTTTGAAGAGACCAAATAAATTTATCCTATTCTATTTTCATCCTTACAAAATTTTCTAAGAGGTATAAATGCTCAATTCAACAAATCCATTCTCAAAACATGAAAAAATTGATTGACTTTGGGTATGTTTCCATTGACTAGGCAGAGTATATTTGACTATATGGGTTTAAGGGCATTCCATACGTCAAAAATAGTTTAATTATTCATTGATAATTATCTCAATCATGATAATAATATTTATTCTCCATATTATTTTACCCCTTTTCTCCTTCCTTTCATTCCCACTTACTAATCCACTATAGACAATGTTTACACTTTAGATAGGAGTTGTTATTACATTTTGACTATGTTTACTTAGTGTTGTCAAACATGGCACATATTATCCTTTAAACCCCACCTTCACTTACACACACCAAGACTCCATGAAGTGGAATTCAACCAAATTCCTTTTACATACAAGTCCCTTCTCAAAACAAACACTCTCATGAAGAACTGACTGTGTCAAAGAGGCAGGGGGTTGTGTCTGAAGATAGACTCAAAAGGTTTGTATTTTAATATATCATTATATATTATCAATACCTTACCTATTCAATTTTGAGATTAATATAAATTTTAAAAAGGCATATAAAGGAGATTTGTTAATTTTATGTAATGTATTTTTTTGTCTTATGTATTATATCCTTTATGTGTGTCATGATTTACTTCATGTTTAAATTCCACATAAAATAAAGATAATATGCTAGAGAAATAATGACATATGAAATATATTTTAGTTGATATAGACATCATGTACATATATGTTTATATATTTTTTGAATTGATTCCAAATAAAAGGAAATAAGCATACAAATGAAGTAGAAAACTTTGCATTGGAAAGTGAAATACATATTCTATCATTATTATCATGATTAGATAAAGTAAAAATTAGATGATACAAGGATTTGAAATATTAGTATGAGTTCAAGAAGGCTGAAGACATAAACCCTAAAGGTAGCCTAGGGTTAGGGTTTTTGCACCATTTCAAATAAGTTGGGTTCACCAAATGATTTAACTTTTAAGGGGACTATGGAATGCAAAACCCTCGTTTGTTAAAATATTGGAATAATAAATTAGGGAATAAATATGCAATAATTACATCCACCAATTTATACCATAGTTTACCTTATTGATTATTCTATAAATAGAAAATGAATTACAAGAGTGTACTTATCTAGAAAATAATTGAGATGGATGAAGGATAGATTGGAAACTAGTATAGGGGCTATATAGAGTGTCTTGAACTAGAAATAGGAGTTAAAACCCCTCTTGGATAGTAGATCTATCCTATGGACATTAATGCACTATGTTAGTATTTTTTTAAGCAGGGACAATGAAATTTTGGGTGTATCTTCACCTAGTTCTAGGGAGTATGTGCTTATGTGCATGGATATTGGTTCATTATTTGTTCCCTATTTTGACTAATTTGAATACAAAACCCCAATATTACATATTTATTAGGGTATTTGATGAGCACAAGTAGAAAAGAGTGGCATTAATAAGTTAGGCTAGGCGTGACCTCAGCCCACCATGTGCTGAGCATTGCTTACATACCAATACTTCAAAAAGGGATCAAGTTTGATGTAGTTATCCAAATATACATGTTGGTATAAGTGTAAGTGAATGCTATTTTGAGTGCCAATTTGATTGATTTAAGTATGACTTGAGACTAGAAATCTAAGTAATCTAATCTCTAGGTTGTTGTATATGGGTGTATGCAAAAGTAGGGTAGAATAGGGATCAATGACCCTAATTTGCACCATAATTTATAAGTTTGTTTATGAGTGTTTGTATCTATTTTCCATCTAATGAATAACTGAATGAAATTAGTGTATATATAGCAATTTGGTCCTTGTCAAGAAGTGAAATAGGTTTAGGTTTCTAGGAGTGATTTGTGGAATGAAAATATATATGATAGGAGAGTAAGGAGCAAAAATACAATAGTGTAATTCCTAGGTCAATATCATAGTGTACTAGTTTCAAAAGTGTTTCCCTAATATCTTGGTGGTAGAAGTTGGTGGACAAAGGGATTGGGTGCCTAGGAGATGGCTTAGTACTACTTTTGGTATGTCTAGGAATGGGTTAGACCCGCACAAATGCTAGAAAATAATCAAAAGAGGCCATAATATATGTTTAGGGCTAAGCTAGGACAAGGTGGTCTCAAGTGATACTAATTTCACTGAAATGGTATTTTAGTTGATTATACTATCTAAACCATCCCATCAAGGGACTAGATCTAGAACCAAATCACCATGCACCTAAAAAAACTATAAAATGCACTACAAAAGATAGAGATGTCATTAAAAATGTTATTTTTGGAGTATGAATCATTACATCCAATAATAATAAGGTTAATATACATGAAAATAGGTGTTAAATAATAAAATACTCTAAAATTAGAAAGTTTTCAAACACAAATGGCTAGTTGGGGCCCAATATGTTCAAAAACTTGCCAAAAACATATTCATTTATGCCAATTATTTTGAGATATTTCTAAGCTCTAGGTTGGCTATGATAGATTTGGAAAATGACTAGTTGACGGATAGAGAACGAGACAAGGATGATGAATCTACCAGCTGGAGGTTGAGTGGGGAAAGGACATGTAGATTTTTATACAATTTTTTTTCTTTGCCTTAGTTTTGAAATTATGTCTAAAAATTTCTAAAAATCCCATGAAAATTAAAAATTGTAGCTTAGACATGCTTGTGATGGGGGTAGACTAGGGATTTGTAATAATTTTTATGATTCAAGCATGGTTTTGGGTGTTTTGGGTAGTCTAGGGATTTGTAAGAAATATTTATAAAATGAGAAAAAGGATAAAATAAAATGATAATTTAGATATAAGATAGATTTTAATAATTTAAACATAAAAAATTGAAATAAGCACTCGAGGTTATATAGGATAGATTGTGAATATGACGATGGAAACCAAATTTTGTTTAGAAAGAAAAGAAAGACAAAATTCAAATGTAGGAATGAAGTCTATACAGCATAATGATCTTGAGATGAAAATAATTCAAAATAAATATACATTCCTTGTGGGAAACAAACACAAATTCACTTATTTGCTTTCTCTTACATTTCCTATTTCAATGTTGTTTATATATATTTTAACAACTTTCTACATAAAAACACCAAATCACTTGATGATTCAACAATAATATTCTATCAAATTTGAATGAAAATAATCAAAATGAATGAATAAACCCACACATATTATTCATTTATAAAAATCCATAGCACAAAGTCTTGTAAATTTCCTTATATTGATTCTTTGTAGAGCTATACAAACAAAACTATTCCTTTCTCCTTTGACAAAAAATTATGTGTCAAAAAGCCCTTACAATGACTTGAAAAATCTTATTAATAGCTTAAAGTGTTTGTTACTAGACATAACCATCTTTTTTGACATTTAGAGTAACTAAAAATTTACTTTTACAAAAATTCACACCTTAAAGGCTACAAAAAGGACTTAAAAAATTGCACAACTTAAAAGTTGTAAAAATGATGTTGTAAAATTGCACAACATTAAATTTGAAAAAATCACATTATCAAAAAGCATATTTGAAAGTTGAGAAATTTATGTTACATTTCAATCATCTTATTCATCATGGATAACTTGAAACTCTTTTTGCTTACTTTGTTGCAATATTTTTCCAAACTCATCAAAGTTCTTCATGGTTTCTTTCACTTTGTCTTTTCAACACTATCATAATGTATGAAACTAATTTCTCCTTCATGGTGAAGATTAAGATTTTTATGTGGAACGGGCCAAATTTTCTTCAAACATTTATCATGTTTATCAAAATAATATTGATACTTAATGAAATTCTTAATTGATTTGAATTTAAATGCAAATTTGGGAGTTGTATCTTTTTCAAATAATTGTTTGAACTCCTCAATGATTGATTGTGTTTAAAGAAACATGACTTTATCATCCACAAATACACAAGAAAGTTTCTCATTTACTTCTTGTATATCATTTATTGCATCAGTTTCCATTGAACCAGATTATTGGAATTTCTCTAGGCCTTCTTCAAGGATGCAAATACAAAACTTTGTTGCACCTAAAAATTATGTGAGATCACCACATCTTTATAATTCATAACTCCTACAATGAGAAAATCTATATAGGTCTTGGAAAAGACTTCCACTTTTAGTATTAATTATTTACATTTTCTAGCTTCAACTTCATATTTATACTCAAATTTTTTGGAGAGATCAAATTCAAATTGAATCTTAGTGTAGATAGACATAGCCTTGTTTATTTTTTATTCCTTGGAGTATCAAATTTTCTGACCATGATTTAGTTTCTCTTCCCATATGTCTAATATGCTTATCTACATTCAATTTTTATGCAACTAAACCTTGAGGTGTAATGTCAGATGGGGAGGATTGAATTGGTTTCACCAAAATTTTAACAAATAATGAGAGTTGTTTAGTGTTCTATTTTAATTTCTCCTTTGTTACCTTATCTTGATCCATTTTTCAAAGCTCATACTATTGTTGAATGCACATCCTGTTTAGATCCCTCACATGTGGCCTTTCTAAGATATAATTTTGATATTTGGTAGTCTACAACACTGACATCTTATTTATCTTTATTTGGAGGAGGAATTACCATCACGACATAATTTTCCCATTGTTTATTTATCAATATTCTAGATTTTTTTAGGTTTATTGTCTACATGAGAAAAATGAGTGATGAGTGCATTGAAATCAATTTCTTGAGGTTATACTATTTTCATTCTTTTCTTTACTACCTCATAAAACCAATTTGGGATTTTTTCACTTGATGCCTATTGAATAAATTCATGTTTCATGTGAGCTAGAATATCATAATAATGTGGGGAAATTATCAAGGTTTGAGTGGATGGGGGTAAAACATTACACTAATATAATGTAGATGATTTTGATTTAGCTTTAGGAGTTGAAAAAGAAGGAAGGCTCATATATTTAGGAAAAGGAAAAGTTATTGGTATATCTATTTTAGGAGACATATGGGAAGATACATCACCTATCTTAGGGGAATCAAATAATGGGATTATCAAAGTGTTATTTGAAATAATCAACTATTGCATGGTATTCATGGTTAGATTTTGATAATGAACAAAATTAAGGGCTGAATAACTTAGAGCATTATAAATTTCCAAACTAAATTTGTCTCCTTCAACTAACCTTTTGCTTTTGAGTTTGGGTAGCTTCTTAGATTGACTGGTTATTGGAAACACATCATTTTTTTCTTTTGGTTCCCAAATCATGACTTGACTGATATATTTAATAAAATAAGTACATGTGACTAAGTTTCCTTATATTAATTGTTGACGATGATGAGAAATTATATCCATATTTCTCAATGGTGGAGGAAAACCAACATTTTTGACATTAACCCCTTTGTTTTTAAGTCAACAAATTATTTTTTTAATAGTGCTTGAGTTTTATCTTCTGGAGACGCTAAATTTTCTCCAATAAATTTAAGGAAGAGGTTGTGATTCAATATATTGTTCTTGATAAATTATAAATATAATATCATCATCATCTTCAAATTCTTCTGTAATATATGAAATATTATATTCAATGATTTGTTCTAGGCTAAAACAATAATAATATTGTATCTTAACATCTTTATCATCATTGAAATTCATCCAATAATATTGAAAATAAGGAAGATGTTAATATGTATAACAAGGGTATTTTTTTATTAATCCTATAGCATCAAAAGAGGGCATATTATAAAATTCCTGAATAGTGACACTAGTTATTTCCACATCTATAGCTTTTACTTTGGCTAGGAAAGCATAAGTGTACCTTTTAATTACAATTGAGAAATGTATTTTTGTCATCTATTTGCTAGACAAGAACTTGTGAGTTTATACAAGTTGATGTACTAACTCCATTAATGCTCATTTATCTTTGAAATATCTAGCTAGCATGTAAGGAGAATTTTCAAATCCACATACCATGATGTATGAGAAAGTAGGGAATTGAATAAACCAAGTGTAGACATTATTTATGAATTATATAGCACATCAATCTTGTACACTTAGAAAATACATGTCATGGATGTACCTTTATCTTCTAGACCTTTCCCACTACCAAAATACTCACCTATACTATATCTTTATACCTCATTTCTTATCTCTTAGTCCATTTAATATTATTTTAGTGACCCAAGTCCTCTATTTTGCCTATAATGTTATAAACCTACTTATCTTCCCTCTTTACAAGTTCTAGACATGTGCATGTTTTCTAGCTGCTCAAACACTTGAATCCCAGTCAGATGCCTATGTTAATGCAAGTGTCCTATCCCAACACATGTGTAAGTTCCCTAAAGTCATCCTAAGTGTATTCTTATGGTTGTTCTAAGTGTTTTAATGGATATATTATTCAAAGATATTGGTATAAATATAAGATCAACCCCCATTCAATGCTCACTTAAAAAATATCTAAAAATACCAAAAACTACTTACCAAAATCACTCAAGTGAGTAAAGCTTCCCTACTTTCTCCCATTTCCATATTATTCATAGGGACAACATATCTATAGGTCTAAATAACTAAAGGAGCACTCCATAAACCACATTTTATAATTTATAATGTAGGTCATTGTTGTACTTGCTTATCACACATTCCATGATTCACACACAAGACAATACGTAGGGTAAAACCACATAATTGTGAGGCCTTCTTCAAAGTATTGGCTATGTAGGCAATACTCATTGACAGAGGGGTCTTTGGGGAAACTTGGCATTGTGTGCCCACTAACCCATTTTTTCCTTATCCACCATGAAGGTGAAAATTAGGGTTTTGATATTTGACAAGGAGTGACACTCGATGACCTTACATAATGGTGTTAGGTCTTAATTGATTATTTACATTTTGAGCAAATAACATAGTCATAATTGATTATAGGCTAACCTAGTCAAGTGGAGGTGAGTATACACTAAATTTTTTGGAAAAGGTTTGGATGATATAAATGTTTGAAAAGACCCTCACGATAGTGATATAAAATCTCATGAGATTCTCAAAGCAAGGAAATATAACATGGAGGGTTCTAACATACAGCTTGTAGTCAACACAAATCCTCCACACAATGAGTTCTATATAGTCTACCTTAGATTTCATAATGTTTGAAGGGGATATTGATGTGATACAACATTTAAATTTTGTATATAGGATCTTAATCACTTGTAGAAACCTCTCATACCTTTTTTTCATGAGATAATAGGGGAATTACCCTTTATTTTGTCTCAGATAGAGGACACTTTGAGGAAGATAAAATTTGTAGGTTGAGTAACTAAAGGAAAAAGAAGTGATTTAAAAACTATTTAAACCTTTAAAGGAGATGTATGGAGATATGTTGAACATGGAAAATCATATATGAGGCCTCATAGGTGTTATAGGCCAAACATGGTGGCCTAAACCCATATAGGTGTAGTCAGACCTACTAGGCCTTGACTAGGCTTAATGTCTAAATGGAGATCAATTCCATTTATAACAATATAAGATATTTTTTATTCCTTGGAACATATTCATGGAGAGATATGAAGTGTTTGAGAACCTTCAATTTGTATATAAGTGTTTCTATATATTTTTCCTAGTTTATTAATATTTGGAAGAAAGAAACTAATTATGGGTATGGTAGAAATACCTGGTTGAAAGTGCATGTGTGATCTAGATGATTGTTGAGAAATCCTATTTAGATAGGAAGAAATAACGTATAGATAATAAATCTATAAATAAAAATTTTCATTGGAAAAGTAGCTGGGTGGATTGCCTAGCATGAGCTAGATCTTAGAAGTGTGAGCTTCTTAAGACACTAACAATCCACCTGCTTCAAAAAATTAAGTTGATAAATAAAAAAATAATGAAATTGTATTAAATAGTATCAAAAATAAAATTAAATATAAGAAATATATATTATTTTCTAAATATAACTAAATGAAAGCAACTAATATTGAAAATTAGTTAAATCAAGGTTGTGGTTTTGGTTTAGCAATGTTACAAGCAATTAAGAAAAGATGGTTTGGTTGGGGATTGTAGATGATTAAGAGGGAACAAGGAAAAGGGGTGAATGGTTTAAAAGATAATAAATTAAGTATTTAATGTGGTAAAAAGGTAAGGGGATAAATAGGTTAAAGATGGGAAAAGGTGTAAAGGGGTCAAGTGGATAAAGATGGCAAACGGGGTAAATGGGTAAATGATAAAGGAAATTAGGGGTGAATGGAAAATGTATGGTAAAAAGGGGTAAAGTTAGAGGTAATGGAATGGTGATGTAAAATAGAAGAAATTAAATTAAATAATTAACAAAGTATACCTTGATATGGTTGATGAAGATAGTGTTGTTGATGATGTTGAAGACGGAATCCTGTAGAAATTTTGGTAGAGCTTCATTATTTTGAACGCTTTTCTCCAAGGTGTGGATGAATTCATTCATAAGTGTATGACCTATAATATGAATGATTTAACCAAAAAACCCAACTTTCATGGCTGAAATGGGGTCATATTTGTTGTTTCCAAAATCAGCTTAGCTCATTTTTGGGAACAACCCCCTCTGAAACTTGTCTATTTCATCTTTCGTCTCTCTAAGTTTGTTTTCGAGGCAGGTTTTTCTCATTCTCATCTTGGTCTACCTGAACCTTCCAAAATTCATGAAACATGTCTTCCCAAAAAGTGAAGGCCATTACAGTCTTAAAACGTTCTGGGAACCAAGTCCCCTCTTCAGACTACCTCTTTCAAAGTTAGTCTGTTCTTCCGTTTCGTGTAAAAGCGACAAATTTTACCGCCTCTACATTTTCCTTGTTTTTGTGCAAGGGGGGAAAATTTTTCCACCTCTACACTTTTTCCCTGCAAGGGTGGCAATTTTGCTGCCCCTGCAATCAGATTAAATGAAACATGCAAGGGCAGCAAATTTTGCCACCCTTGCATGTCTCGATAACTGTGTGCGGCATTTATTGCCACACATGAAGGGTTATTGGGGTGGGTTTTTCACCCCATATAAATTGATTTGAGCTTATTTATTCTCATTGCTTCCTCCTTTCCTCCTGCCTCTTGCGTCTAAGTGGCCCAACTGATGAGTCAAAGTATGTTTTGGTGGATTTAACCTCGGGGCATGTGTGGTTTCTCAAGTAGGTCTCATTTTTAGCATTTATTTTATTTTATTTTCTTGTTTTTGCTTAGTGTTAGTTGTTTTTTTTTTATTTTTTATCTTTCTCTCCTCCTTCTCGTGTGCTTCCTCTCCACCTTGCCACGGGCATTGTTATTTCCCTCACCCACGAGTTTCTCCCAGAAACTCATGTGAGCAGCATTTTTAGCTACCTGTGCTTCAGCCTCTAAATCCAACATGCATAGGCAGTGAATTTCACTGCCTATGCATTTTGGCCCTTTAGGTCGCATCGGCAAAAAATTTTACCGCCAATGCAACCCGAAGTGTAGGAGCGGTGAAAACCACCGCCCCTGCACATTTTTTCTCCCCATCTGCAAGGGCGGAAATTTTCACCACTCGTGCAGGTAATTTCTGCAAGGGCAATAAATTTTTCCGCCCTTACCTATTTTTAAACTCTTTGTAGGGGCAGCAATTTTTGCTGCCTATGCATTTTTTCTTTTGGATTTTTCCAACTCTAGGGGAATTTTCCGCCTGTCCCTTTTTTTCCCTTTTTTTCCTCATTTTTTGCTCCTTATTTTGACTTGGCCTATTTAAGTGACCTCCGTGGTCATGATCACCTAGAATGTGTTTTCCCCATTTGCCCTCTCTACCCTAATTATTGTGATCATGACTGTAGTTCAATCAACAAACTCTTACACATCTGATCTCATCTGATCAAGATCATTCCCAATGACGGAAGCATCTCCCAAGAAGGAAAAAACAATGAAATAAAAGTATCAGAGCATCTTTCCCCTCACTTCTATCACCTCCAATATCGATGACATTTGGGACACCGAGATTGGCCATGTGGACATGGCTGAATTCCTAACCCGCACAAAGGCGACGAACCCCACCATCAGGATGAAAAGGATTGTCGATAGCAACATCCACCTGGTGGCTACCTTTCTGGTAGCAGTGCATCATACTAAATTCATCCTCCAATGCACTCACTTCTACAATAAAGAGACCAAGTCGGTCTCAGATGCCAGTGGCAATATGGTGATTCGGTTGGACCCCAAATTCATTGATAAAGTTTTTATGTGCCCTCCAGCCACTGAAGTAACCAAGATTGACTTTGTGGATGCACAGAAGGAATATGATAAAGACCTTGAAAGGGCGAAGAAAGTTATGAACTATAAGTGGTTGAAGTCCCCCAAGACAAGCTTATCAAGATGGCCATGAAACTTTCTGAGGAGCAATTTCGTTAAAGAAGTTGGTGATTTGATCACCCTTCTCGATAGAGTATGGGGCCTCCTATCTTCTTCACAGTTCCATGAATGGATGTATCCATTCATCAAGATCATCCTCTAGTGCAAACAAGCCATCTTTTGGGGAGAGCAGATTAACAACGCCCTCCATGAGTAGCTGACCAAGGTGCAGACCTCTCACAAGTTCTACATGACTTCATACCTTGTGTATATAGCTGCCATGATGCAGAATTTTCTAGGCTTGACCATGGAGGGGGACAGAAAGATGACCCTAGTCTACTCATACTACCCTCAGCTAACTCTGCAAGGATTGACCTGTCACTTTAAGATGGTAAATGATGCCTTTTTTGCTACTTTTTTTATGTCTCTTTGACCCACAACTTGAGCAAAAGAGAATATCAGACAAGGCCTAAATAGTGGTCAATGATTACAGCTGCATGTTCCTTTAATTCCCCACATTCTACTATCTTTGGGTCATCTTCTACCAAGGCTACCCCTACATGCTTCCTAGGTTCCCTTTAGATAAGCTAGTGCTAATGGAACTTTGTTGACAACTGAGTATCGTGCATACCAGATAGATGGAACTAAAGAGACCAAGTTTCAAGTTTTTGATCGAGATTGGTAGGTATTCCATTGCAACATCAGCTAAAGCCAAGGTCATGGAAATTGAAATGCAGATGGTCACTCTAAGACCATTCAAGAGATGAGGAAAATTTGACTACAGGGGAGTCAAGGACAAGATCAAAAAGAAAACTCAGTTCCATGAACCAATGATTGAAGATATCTAGATAGACTTGAGGATGGCCAAGGAGATTAGAAAAATGGACTATTGCAGGCTGACCCTAGAGCAAATTGAATACCTAGGGCTTGCAGAGATCCCCTCCAATTTGATTGATGATGGAAACATTGTTAATAGTAGGTATCTAGTAGAGAAGGTTGTTGGTTCCCCTCTTTCTCTAATTCAGTGGTCTCAGAAGGAATTAACTTCTTTGAGAAAAAGATTCAAACCAATATTAGCTAACACCAATGATTGGTTAACAGCCAAAGGGATCACCCTGAAGGAATTTGTTACAAGATCAGTGGTTGAATACCAGGCAGAATTGAAGAGGAAAGCAGAGAACAAAACTAAAAACAAAGGTGATGTCCCTTCTCCTTCTAGGCCTCACAAGCCTAGGATCATCTTTGTATCCAAGAAATCAAAGACTACATAAGGGCCAAAAGTGGTAGCTAAAGAGATTGTAGAATAAAGCTCTCAGGCACAGGTTGCCCAGCCCATGGAGATAGATGATCAGCCATCAGGGTAACCAAGCACTAGATCTCCGCTCTCACAGGAACAAGTGTAGCCACTCAAGAGCGTCTCTCCTTCTCCTCCTTAGTCTCCCATGGTACCCTCTTCTCCTATCTCTCTAATCAGTGTTACCTCTTTTAGAGCCACCTCTCCTTCCAGAGTCATATTCGGTGATCCTTAGGGCACTCCTGGAGGTTCTCCTCACTCTTCTGGGTCCATCCCCAGTTTATCATCTCCTTCCTTCAATTTGACAGCAAGCCCTACACAAGAGCCTAAATCAATGGCTGGTACAATTTCACCAGTTACTCCAATTGTGACCACTATTACCACTAGCAGTGTAGAAGTCACTACCATAACATCAGCTGTGGGAACTATCATCATAATAGATACCTCTTCCCTCCCACCTTGGATGTCTGCTTTCACACCAAAAATAAAGAAGATGGCCATCTCCCCAGATGAATTTGACTTTGGCAAAATAGTGCCGGTGAAAGGAAATGCTCCTAAGAGGCCAAGAATCCTCTCCAAATTGGTCAAAGAAAAAGGACAATTTTTTTTGGAAATTGCCAAGCCTCCACAAGATGCAACCCTTGAGGGTTTCGAGATGAGTAGCTATTCCATCTCTCGTGTTGAACTTGGCAAAATTACCCACGAAGGTGTGAAAAGTGATCTTCAGTCGGCTATGGACATCATGGTCTAGAAATTTGATTGAGAGAAGGAAATGAAGGATTATTACAAGGCCAAGGCAAAGTAGCTAATGACAGTAATAAAAAGGTTCACTCTTCCTCCTGAAGCAGCAACTCCAGAGGCCTTCTCCGTGGATGACTCATTCATTCAAAAAGTAGAAAAGACTTATTTGAAAGGAAAATTCCTGGAGGACTATATTGAAAAGATGCATACTCAGGGAGTTTCTTTGCTTAAAAAAGTTGCAGAAAGGACAGGGAAAATGAGGAAGGTAAAAGCAGAATTAGATGACTTTGTCTCCCTTATTTCTCAAGAGATTGATAGTTCAAAAAAGGATCTTAATAAATGGAAGGAGATGGAAGATCTGAAGAAAAGCACCTTAATATCTATCGGTGTCATCTCCAGCAAGGACTCCTATGTTGAAATCAAGGAGTCACTGATCTTCAAGATTTGGGTACTCAAAGATCTAATTGATGATCTCAAAGCTTTCAAGGAGGCTAGTGAGAAGAGTGACCTGAGCCTGCTGAATAAACTAGAAGAGCTGCCATGCAACCTGACCTCTAAAGACAATCAGTTCCTTCTGGTAGAAGAAATGATTCAAAGCTTCAAAGAGATGATTCAGAGAGATTTTGAAGAAAAATCCTTCTCAATCTCTTCTATGGACAACATTCTAGATGCTCAGTTAACTTTGGAGAATCTAAAATCCAGGTTAACTGGCCACGCTAAAGCCATCACAGCATTGAAAGATGCATTGATCAGAGCCAAAATCATCTCCAAGAACATAGTTGCACCAGATAGCATAGGAATTCAGGCATCCATCACTATGTTCAATGCACATATGAAGAAATCTGGTAGCAAGAACTGAATCTCTCCCCTTCTTTCTTCTTCTCTCCTTACACACTTCTGTTTTGTGCAAAGTGCATGCAATTTTGAAATATGTAATTACATGTAAATATTTCAGAAAAATATCTCCAAGTCAAAGATGAGTCATCTTTGACCAAGATATTTTATATATTTTATTATTTTCTAGTTTTTGAGGATTTCTCCCTATATATAGTGGAGACCTCATTTTGTAAAAAAAATCTTGGAAAAATTAATAGCAAACACTCTGCTGAAATTGAAGCAACTTTTGAGACTTTGTGCTCAAATTTGTAAATCATATTTTGTTGAATGAATGAGAAGCAGGTTATTTCAGACTTTGTGTTGAGATTGTTTGTGTTATTTAGGAAATAGTTCTTATGTCCTTTTTCCTAGTAATATCTTATTTATCTAGTTTAATAAGTAAAGTGGGTATGTTAGTATTATCTGAGGACATTTTTGGAAGGTAGAAGATAGACTTTGTGCTACTTTTATCTTTGATATTCAGTTATCTTTTTTAGTTTCAGGTGAAGACTTTGTGCTTCACTTCACTCTACGATTGTACTTGTTCTGAATCAGTGAAGGAGACTACGCAAGACTTTGTGCTTACGTGAGTGTTCTTGTGAACTTCGTCACTTCAGGTGATTTTCTGCTCCACGTTTGATACCATTCCTGAAAGAAGAGGAAGGTTGTTAGCTGTGGACTAGGATTTCCCTCTTTTGTTCTTTATACATTACTTTTGAAAAAAGAGAAGTAGATGCTCTGATACCACCCCATGTGTTATTTTCTACTTAATTATATACATCTAGCCCACGCATAAATATTTAATAGGGAACCTCCCCTTAATGAGAGGAGAGATTTACCTCGTCCAGATCTGGTAAACCCACACTTCTCATGGTGTAAATCTCCCTGTGTTGTGGTTGATATACCCATTTTGTCATCAGTTAGTTGATGACAAAATATTCACCCAACAATATTTATATCATTTAATGCTAAGAAACATGACAAAGGAGAAAATAGTAGAAATGTGGTGCCATTTTCCAAGTGGGTGGATAAGTGGGTTAAGGAGAAAAGGGTGGTGGGATTCCCACTTCATAAAGTGTGTCTTATAATTTTATAAAGTGCCTCTCACTTTGATAATGTGTCCCAAATGGGTGGAGATAATGCCTATGGACCCAAATGAGTCCAAAATACTTTCCACCACCCACTTCTATCTTTTCCCCATGGGTGGGTAAGTGGTCATGAAGGACAAATATGGTGGGATTCCCACTTCATAAGTGTGTCTCCGACTTTGTAAGTATGTCCAAAATAAGTTTATATCATTCCCATGTATCTATATGGGTCTAAAATACCTTCTACCACCCAATTATATCTTTTCTCAAGCACTTAACAAGGAGCCCCACATACTTTGGTACCACTTTCATGCATAAAGACAAAATATGATGTTGAATGATGTGCCCTTAGGGATAAATTCACCATACTTTGAAAGGGGTCCCTTGTGATGCTTAATGATGTCATTAAGCACCTTTGGCAAGGGTCCCAATTGAGGTATGATGTCCAATGGTGAGAAAATCATTTTTTATTCTTTTTCAAATAAAATTATGTACTCATTGGCATGTTTATGACTTATATATGGTGGGTTAGAGGTAAGAAATGTATAAATTATGTCATTATTTAAGTGAAAACCAATGTAAATGTGTTGAGCATTCTTTTCGGTCTATTTTTTTATTTTTATAGATTCATGGTACTAATTTTTGTGTTTTTTAATTTTATTAAAATATTTATACAATTTATTTTATTATTGTAGTTGGTTATCTATAGTCTCTTAGTGAAAGTTTTTAGTTTGTAAATGATAAAATGAATTTACATTGGAAAGGTAAAAATGAGAAGAACGGGGTCTTAGGAAGGATCTTGCAAGGTTGTTATAGAAGAGGAAGAAGAAATTTATGTTTTGTGCCACATGGATGCATTTTATTTGGTCAACTCAAAAAATTAACATAGATCAATCTTTATTTATTTAGCACCACCATCATCCTACTATAACCTACTAGATTTTAGAAATAAAAATTATAAAAAAATAAGGGGCACAAAGTTCTAACTCCCTACAAGGTAATTTTTAGTGTGGATGTTATCTATGGATTTGGTTTCAAAGGCCTTACACAAGATAGAATAGCTCAGAAGGCTAAACCATGAAAGCTAAACCTTGAATATCATTTTCATGTATAAATCAAGAAAGGTCAGAGAAAAAGCTTTGATAAATAAAATATGTAATGCTATTGTAGCTTGGATAGTATAAATATGTCCACCACTACTTCCATAGGGTTAATTTGAATTGATGATAAAATTATTATCTATACCCAAGAAAATTTTAGAGTTGGGTTGTATTTATAGTTTCTATTGGGTACTAATAGAACTGACTATAGAATATGTAAAAATAATTGATTAGAATTTTGATATTAATTGCTTACCAAAATAAAAAATATATATATAATGAAAATACAATTAAATTATAACTACAATATGCCACCTATGCCTAACCAAAACACCTAACTAACCTACGCTATAGTTAAATAATTTAATATTAACTAATTATGCCAACATTCACCCCTTTACTACATTGTTTTTACAAATGTACCCCCAAAATAATTCAAAATTCACCTTACCAAGAGACTTGGTGAGTATATCTGCTATTTGTGAATCTATTAGGTAGTACTCAAGATAAATGTGGTGGTTCAAGGCTTGTTCTCTGATGTAATGACATTGAACCTCAATGTGTTTGGTTCATTCATTAAAAATTGGATTCTTCACAACCTTCAACACACCTTGATTATCATAAAATAGAATTGGTGGCTAATCTTTAGGAATCTTTATATTAGACAAAATGTGATGTATTCATATTACTTCATATACAACTCTTCATGCAACATGATACTCTACTTCCATGGATGAGAGAAAAACTATTGACTACTTTTTATTGATCCATGAAATTGGTCTAGATTTGAGATGAAAAATATATCCTGAAGTAGATTTTTTGTCATCAACTGATCAAACATAGTTCAAGGTTATGTACCCATATAAGAAGAAATAAATAATATTCTTGTAGTCTAGACCATACTCGAGTGTGCCTCAGACATATCTCAAAACATGTTTTGCTGCAACCTAGTGACATTTCTTCAGCTTTTGCATAAATTTGGAAAGATAGCTCACAACAAAACATATATCTAGCCTAGTGTAGGTCAAATAGATGAGAATCCCAATGAGATATTTGTAGAGAGTTGCATCTAATTGAGGGGAATTATATAATTGAAAGAGTTTTAAACCTTCCTCCGTTGGTGTTAAAAGAGTTTTAAAATCTAACATTTTATACTTTTCTTGGAGTGTCTTAGCTATTTCATCTGGGAGATGAAGATGTGGTTCTATTTCTACCATATCTCCAAGCCAAGGCAATAATATAGTAGCCCCAAACTATTCATATCATATAATTTTTTCAGTTCATTCTTTATTGCATCAACAAGATCATCTCAACTACTAGTGATCATAACATCATCCACATACAAGACAAGAATGACAATATTTGTACCAACCTTCATTATATATAAGTTTGAATCATAGGGGCTATGAATGAAACCATGTTGTAATAAGTGATCATCTATTGTTATGTACCATGCCTGAAGTGTTTTTTTAAGTCTATAAAGAGACTTAACTAGATGACAAATATTTTGTGGATGTTTGTCATCGATGAAACCTTCTAGTTGGGTCATGTATACTTCTTCTTTCAGATTACCATTTAGGAAAGCACTCTTGTTGTCCATCTACTAAAGTATCCATCCATACTATGCTTCCAGTGCACAAATAATTCTAATGGTCTTTATATTTGTAGTGGGTCCAAAAGTCTCCTCATAATCAATCCTATCTTGCTGAGCATAAAAGCACTACCACAAGATGGTTGTTAGCATATAAATGAGTGGGCTACCAAGCTACGCACTTGTTCTAGGAAGTGTGAAACTTCTCTAGAGATGATAGTCCACTTTTGGGAGGCAAAAGAATAATAAATAACTAAAAAAGAGGTAAAGAGAGAGTAAAAGAGAGATAAAATTACCATTATTAATACACTATATGTAGTAAAGAGTGATAGGGTGAAGGTGAGGTACTTTGTTTATGTTTTAGAAGTTATCTGGGTAGGTTTTAAAGAAGTTAGGGAATCCACAATCATCGACATTAGTAGGGGAGTGACCAATATCAATTATACTACTAAGGTCTATAGTAAGGTGACTGATGTCGATTAGGCTACCAAGGTTGATAGGGGAAATAATTATTTGCAAAGTTATAAAAGGCTTTTTCAGGTTTGGGAACTGATTTGGATCATGTCAGGGAGGTCGAGAGAGTTATGAGAGGGAGATTATGGCTTGGTTAAGTCTAGTCATAGGTTTGTCATGTTAGGTAAAGGGGAAAAAAGAAAGGAATATTTATAACTCCCTCACAAGGGTATGGTTAGAAGTACATAAATTAGTGTAGGGTAGATATAAATAAATAAAAGAATAAATATTTAAATGACCTACAGTATCAATGATATTCTTAGTTGTGGTAGTCACTGAATGATAAGTGATAGGTTGATGGTCCTTATTAGGGAGTCTAAACTTGAGTGCCTAAATAAAGAGAATAAGTGGGTGTTGTTGGTCCTCAAGAGCTCAATTGTTGATTGTGATTGACTTACATAGGGTGATTATAAGCCTGGATGTCAAAAAATAGAATGTCGAGAGCCTAAATGAGAGTAAGAATTGATTTTCTTAATTTTTGTTGACCTAAACTATAAGTTGGAGTTTGGATTATATTACCAACATTGGTGATCCCACCGACATCAGTCCTGGGTTGACCGATGTCTACAGCCCTAGAATACATAGACCATTCTATTTTTCACCTATTTTCTATTATTTGCATGTGCCAAATGTGACACCCATTATAAAATGGAAAAAATAATAGGTTAGGAAGGATGTAGTTGTTTAGGAATTTAGTTTGGAAGTGGTAATAAGTCTTGGGTAGTTAGGATGAGGGGACCAAGTCTTGAGGTGACTCATCAGGGGAGAATTAGTCGTAGGGTGAGATGGCTAGGTAAAGTGGAAATAGGAGTTTTTAATTAGCTTAATTAATTATTTTAAATTAATTAAATGTGTGAGGGGTAAAATTATGGGTTAAGGAGATTAATTGTTATTATTAAAATGGGTTTAGGGGGGTTTTGACATAGGGAATTACACATGTGTGTGATGTAATTTTGGTGTCTACATTTATCCTTTTTTGTTTTATTATTTGTACTGACATGTTGTAAGATAAAAAATAGGAGTTAGATGCTCTAAGTATTGGATGAGGTATCCCCCCTCAAAATGGGAATCAATAGAGTAGAAACCAAAATCAGGTAATGGTTTGATAAAAAGGTAATTAGGTGAATGGTGGATAATTGAGTATCGCTTGATATGTGTATACCAAAATGAGCTATGTTTGACAAATTTAAGAATAGGAAAAGTTAAGGAGGACTTAGATAGAAGTAACCAAAGTATATCTTGTAAGTGATAGTTGACAAGTCAAATCAATCAAGGTTGTAGCTCCAATGCTCAATTTATCCCAAGTATCTGATGTAGGAAGTGCCCCTAAGAAACATAAAAGGGTTGAAGGTGATAGGATGGGCTTGGTTGCCATCAATAACACCTAAAATACATGCATGTGCATAATAACCAACTATAATGAAATAGCCTAAGCAGTCAGGACAAGTAATACAAGGGTGGTGTAAAAGGGTCAATGAGTGAGGAAATATTCATGATCTCTATGCAAAGTCATTGAATGTAAATATTTGAGTGATCTTCAATGTCATTTTGTCATGGTTGGGGGAGATATATTTGATCTCTAGTTGCCCCAGTGTATGGGTAAGGTTTGAAAAGTTGGGGGTGGTTATTTGTTAAAAATAGTAGTAGAATGGTGCTGATGTTAGTTATATATGTTGATATTGGTAATATAGAGTGTCAAAATTGATACAACTAGGGAAACATTACTTATGTCAGTAGGCATAAGCACTGACATCAATAGGTTAGGTCAAGAATGTGATGTTGATGACTAACGAAACCTGACAAAAGGGGGCTTGGTGGCTAACTAAACTCATTTAAAACCTTATGATTATAGAGAAAAAATAGAGCTTGAGAGTGATTTGAGATGGTATCATAAGGGGGGGACCTAGTAAGAGGCACATGACCATAGGAGCTAGTGGTGCCAACCAAGAGGAGACAAAGAAATGAGGTAAGAGCCTACACTAGTTTGATTTGGTATTTGTAATATTTAGGCTAAATGAGAGGTGGGGTTGTAGAAAATATGAGTGGGGGGGTATAAAATAGGTTAGGGTAGGTGTAGGATAAGTTAGTGGGATTTATGGGTAAGTTTTTAGGGGAAATGGTTAAGGTTGGGTTTGGGTTGCTCAGCCCTAGGGCTGAACTAGTCATCGATGTTGGTGAGGTTGACTGACATCAACTAACATAGCACTAAAGTCAACTGACACAACACCAAGGTCAGTAGTTTGGTATCAATGTCAGCCATGATATAGACCAATAAAGCACTGACATTGGCATTAATGCTGCCATCGGTGAGTATAGAAAAGTAGCACAATAGGAGAAAGGGTGAGCTTAAGATCTCCAATAGAAGTAGTCAACTAGCCTAATAATAGAGCTAGCCTCATAAGACCCCTTGTCATCTGAGTGTTACTTACATAACTTAATTTAGGGCCTTAGGCTAATGTAGTTCTCTTAAAACCTAGGAAAAGATCTAAATAGGAGTTACCCCCTAAACAACATTCTTCTTATAGAATACCCACTTTCTCTATAGAGACAATGTGTTATGAGGTCTTTTCATGGCTCTCTGTGAAGATTGATGATAGTTTGATTAAATTCATATTACAATTCTACCAAGATGCATCAAATGTTATGGATGATGTTTTTTTTGAAATTTATAGGTACTTGTAAACACATCATCATGTTTCATCACATTATTTATTACATTTTCATATAATTTAGATATGATTTATGCATACATTTTTTATTTTATGTTTTAATTATCACTTATAATTATTTAATAGATTAATTTCATTTTCACTTATTCTTCCCCTATTTTTAGGATGATTTTTATTTACATTTGTTACACCATTTCTTTGAATTAAATATTTATTCTTGTGACATGGTTTAAAACCCACACCATTAAATATCCTATCTTTACCTTAGGATCATCTAACAAGCACATTTCTCACTGTACCATTTCATACATAGATTTATATGATCTTCAATTTTCCCTTATTTTTACCTCATACTAAGTACACATATGGTTAATATTAAGATCACATACTTTTTTGTGAGTCAGCCTAATTATTTAGAAGCTAAAAAAATATCTGGATACTTTGTATCTTATAACCAAAGCCTAAAGCTTATCTGTGTTTGTCACTTATATAACTCTTGTTTGGTTATTATGAATCCGTATGGAGGATGAATAGAAAAAAAACATATAAAAAGAGTTAAAATACAAATCATTTAAACAAAAGGAAATGATAGAAATACATATATAAAATAAAAAGTCAAAATCACACCAAAATATATGATTTTTATTTTAGCACATATCCTATTTCTAGTCAAAGCTCAAACTCCATAGTTGGCTTCATGATAGATATGAGGTCCGTTAGGATGAATTAGGCTAGTAGATTGGGATAGTAGGTCTCAAAATTTCATATAGTGATACCTACATTCTCATGCAAATATCCAATCTTAATAGTATACCGACTCTATAAGGGGTCAAAAGAAAAGGAAACACATTATGGGAAGGTAGGATCATTTTTATTTTATTTTATATATCACCTTCATGAGATGATATAAGTACTACACTTATTCACCAATTTTTTTGTGTTTACTATGAATAAATATCTTATGACTTTGTCATCTAAAAAATTCTTAGCACTTACCTATTTTCTTAGTATGTCTCCTACCTACTAAGTATTATTATAATTCATATGTCATGCTTTTTCTAGACCCTTTTTCATCATAATATTTCAAATAATACTCCTTGATGAATATTTATTTTTAGCTGATCATACCCCTTTCATTTTCCTTTTGTGAGTTGCAATGTAAGACCTCATATAGGACTAGGCCTTCCTCACAAAAATTCCCTTATTTTCCCTAAAACACTTACCATAATTATCTTTTGAGTTTACCCTTTCTGAATTGAAATGTAAGATCTCAGATAGGACCAGGATTTCCTCACAAAATATCCTTTCTCTCACCATGTTTCATCACAAAATAACTACATTTTTTCAAAATAGTGATTTAACACAAATCATACATTTTATTTGTTAATCTTCGCATTGATATTTCAATTTTATAATTTATTTATGTTTTACATGATTCCCAACATGATTCCCAACATGATTTAGTGTGTTATACATTTCATTTCATTTTTTGTCATTTATGTTTTACATGCTTCTCGACATGATTTAGTGTGTTATAAATTTCATTTAGTTTTTTGTCACACTTCCCAACATGATTGTGTGTTCTACATTCCATTCCATTTTATTATTTATGTTTTACATGTTTCCCAACATCATTTAGTGTATTCTATGTTTCATTTCAGTTTTTATTTATATTTTACATGCTTCCTTAACATGATTTAGTGTGTTCTAAATTTCATTCTAGTTATTCATGTATGATCTATTATGTGCTACATTAGATTTTAAATTTTATCTTATCAACCTTTTTAAACCATGCATTTGTTCACATTTTCTAGAAAATAATCAAACTACATAACACATTTTTCCATAGCCTACATTAAACATTAACACGTGATAGAATGAAAATACATACATCCATAACATCCACTAGTCATAACAACAAATATAAATATATATATAAATGGCCTAAATGTTTAATATAATATAAAATACTATAAGCATAATACAATAGCAACTCTATGGCTATGGTCCACCCTGTCTGTCTTGTGGTGAATGAGTTACAATAGCCATAGATTCTTCTGACTTCCCTCTCTAAAAATACCACTACAAAGACTTGATCTATGTTTGTAGGCCCTCAATCTATCCCTATAAATTAGCCACCTAACCCTATACACGTGTTAACTCTCTAGATGTAGCTAAATGAGAAAACTAATATTCAACTGCATAACAAAACATAATTTAATCACCAATAGTCTCTCCATTAGATTTCCCATCGATCACCTACCATGAGGCATGACTCTATGGTGTCATAAAACTAGGTTAGATAACACAACCATGTTATGGTTTACTATAAATTTGTTGCTTCATAGACTAGATCATTGTAGGTTGTGTTAATAAATCTCCTTGAGTTGGTGACTCCACCTATAGTTATGTCTCTACATGCACCTACATCCACCTATGTCATCATGGTGGTGACCATGGTAGTAGATGCAAACCTTGTTGTGGAACAATAATAACTACCTCTATATCTCCCCTACTATTGTCACCTCCCCTTGTTACCACCAACATCATAGTCCCCAAGGTCTCAATCGATGTAGTTATATCATGGGCACATCCATGGGTGCTCCTACACCTCTACTACCTCAAAACTCCTTTACATGTCATGCCAAAAATTAAGGCAATAATATAGGCACCACTAGATGTGGTAACCCAATTGACTTTGTAAATGAGCAATAGGATTTAGCTCAACCCACCACATATAATGACCTATACTATGTGCATGAACCTATCCTTAAAAAGTACTTGGTTATGAATGATAAGTATCTCTAACACTTACATATGGTTTCTAAATAGTCTCTCCTTGAATAATCATCTTTGATGTTGGGGCATTAGAATGACTTGCAATACATGATTGTGTCTCTATCTCAACACATGAAGTAAAGTACCATATATTGCATGTGGAAATATTATAGAATAATATATTAGAAAACTCTCATATATATAACTATTAAACAAAACATAGGGCCCATAGTCATCTACCCTCATAATAAGATAATGTACAAATCATACACTAAATGCATCTAGATCACTGATCCTAGATTATACAACATATCCTGCTCTAATATATATTGGCACATGGAAACTAGATATAGTGGATCCTTTACATATAAATTATGATAGATCATACAAGTTGTCACAAGACCAATAATGGCCTTTTATATATCTAAAATGACTAACACATAGACCTCAAAAATAATCATTTATAATACTAATAAAAATATATATTAATCAAATAAGTAAAAATAATTCAATCCTATAATTTTATATGGATGCAATATATTCAACCCTACTTAACTTTTCAACACAATCCTCATATCATACACTACCTCTTACTCTGTCATAGACTCTTCTTGTATGGACTCAAATCATCAAATAAACCTCATTTATGGATATCATGTAATATATCCCATTTATTAAAAAAATTATAGTCTTCTTTCAACTATTTGATAACTTATTTTGGATCTTTCTACTCTCAAATTAGGTCTTTAGGTTTCCTTATACCCTGTCTACCACACAGTCCTCCCCCTTTCGTACTTATCCATACTTACACAAATTAAAAACATTATATTATCCTTGTGCATTTTAAACTCAAAATTTTCACCAAATTTAATGATTTTTTTATATTTACAACTCTTAAAAACTCACTTTGAAATTAGAAACCCCAATACAGAGTTTGGACTGGTTTCATAGACCCAAAAAGTGTCAAAATGAGATTTTAATCATCCAAAGGCATTTATAATGACTTTGACTATTGTATTAGGTCTGATTTGATCCTATGCACATTTTAAAAGTGTTATATTTCCATTTAAAATTCATTATAAATTCCTTTGGAATGTTGAAATCTCATTTGACCCTTTGGTTCAACTATTTGATAACTTATTTTGGCTCTTTTTACTCTTAGATTAGGTCTTTAGGTTTGCTTTGACCCTATCTACCACATAGTCCTCCCCCATTCATACTTATCCATATTTATACAAATTTAAAAAATTATATTATCTTTGTGCATGTTGAACTCAAAATTTTCACCAAATTTCATGAATTATTAACAATTAGAACTCCTAAAAACTCACTTTGAAAGTAGAAACCCTAATACAGGGTTTAGACTAGTTTCATAGACCCAAAAAGGGTCAAAATGAGATTTAAATATTCCAAAGGAATTTATAATGACTTTTATTGTTTTATTAGGTCTAATTTGACCCTATGCACATTTTTCAAGTGTTATATTTCCATTTTTAAGCTATAATAGATTGACTTGACCAAATTTGAATAGACTGTGTACTCAGTCATAGGTCTGTAGTAATTTGAGAAGAGGTTATTTGTTATAATTCATTAAAAAAATGGTTCTTAATTAACATGAAGGTTTAAAATCCTCTAAAAAATGTTTACACACTTTAAAAAATCAATGCCTTCCATCTATAACACTCAATTTGCTAATTTCCATGAGATACCACTTTGACTATGTTAAGTTTCTTGATGACTGCAAGACTATGTTAGTTTTATTTTTTCTCATATAAATATATGAAATATACTTTGAATACTATAAAAATTCAATATCATATTATAATAAACTCACCAACATATACATTTGAATGTTCACTCCAATACATGCATATACCTTCTCACACAAATGTATACTCAGAACTTTTGCTCATAAAAGATAGGGTTGTGTTGTTTAACACATAATGTCCTTAGAATAATAACAACATACAATTTTTAAATACTATTAATTAATTGATATGTCAAGTTACTAATTAATCATACATTCCAAAATCCCACCAAATAGAATCTCCTCTTCCATAAGACTCTAACTTTCACTCATATTTCAAGGCACAATTTGTAAAAGCACAAGGTATACAGTTTGTAATTTGAACATTCAAAATATTTGAAACTAAAATTAAAATTATATAATCATCATAAAATAAAATTTATTTTTAACTTACCACTCACACAAATAACTTGTTACTAATCATATTTCATTATCATGCACACTATCAACTATATTTGCAAATATTCAAGAAGAAAGAGGGTCTATTTGATTTCTTATTTGCAAATAATAAAAACTTGTCTTTATTCACTTGTTTTGGGTTATTTACCTTAGAAATTTATAATCATACCCATTCCAACTCTCTTTAATATAAATCTAAATAGAAAATAAGATAAGGACAAGACTCTTATTACCAAATAACCATCAACTGAATTCTAACTTCTTTTGTATGTTGAGAGTGTCCTCAACTAACTCAACTACTAATATATTTCTCAAATATGAGTTTAGGTATATATGTTGTAAATTTTTATAATATTTGATAAAGTCTAACCATATTTAATTCAATGTTGGACTTCTTGAAACAAGCTTGAAGTCTCTATGAAAGTTCAAAAATTTAAATGAAAGATTTGGCGGGAAAGTCCAATACAACTCTAATTCAAAATTGACACAAAAATAAAAATTAGAAATATTCCTACAGACTTCTTATGACCTTGATCACCTTATAAAGACTCTAAACCTATAAAATAGATCACTATTTATATTGGGTAGTGTTTCTCTTACATCACTTCATCATCCTTAATCACTGCTTCATCATACCTCATAATATCTAATCACTCATTCCTCATCCCTTATCTCCCCTAATCACTCCCTCATTGAACCTCACCATCCCTCATCATCCATATTTACTCCTTCATCATCTCTACTCAATTACTCTTCAGCATTAATCACTCCATCTAATACCTTGATGGTAGTATTTTGTTGGAGTTTAACAATGTTAGGAGATACAAGTGGAGAGTTGAGTGCTAGCATAAAATATCAGACATAGTGATCAAAATAATGTGGAGGTAAATTTGAAACATAAATATTTAACACCTATGAAAAAATGTGGGTCTATTATAAATAATGTAATTCACAATTGGAAATCTACCAGAAAAAGAGAAGCAAGTAAAACCACCATAACACCAAACGTGGTTAGTAAATACATGAGGATCACCAAGCTATGTGATTTCCAAAAACCAATCAATTAATTTCATATGAAGACATTTTATGATCCAAATAACTATATTTAATACCTTATATTTGTATGTATATTGATTTAGTCATCATACCAGAGAGTGGAAAATAATTTTCGAATGATTAGAACAAGTAGTCCAAGATTAGAAAGTGGTGCTTAATTCAGAACTTCAATATTCAATCCAATGAAGAGTATCACATTATGAGCTGTATGATTACACATATCGATAAGTAGGTACAAGTTATCTATCATTATAAAAAGTTAAGAAGATAATATATTATGAACCCAATGAAATGGTTGGTACTAAAAATATCTCTACTTCCCCCAACAAGAAATTATATGAATTAAAAATATTGTTTCATTAACAAATGTAGATCAATGGTGAGATATTACACTTCATCATTTTTAATGTAATTCAAAATAATTTAATTTATCCTAAATCATATTTTAAAAATTTTAAATTAAAATTTATACATCATCCATAACCATACACTAGTGTATGGTCTAGTCTAGGCCTTGAGAAATGGATCACCTAGTAATGTCACTTGGTGTACAAAATTAAACTTTTTAAATGTGAAATCCTTTGTGAAATCTCACCATTATATGTGTGTAATGTTTTACATGTGTTCAACCATGTATTTACCATTGACATGTATTCTATGAAGTAAATCCTTGAAATTTTGTGATAGATTGTCTAGATCTAAAATACCATATATCATAGTTAGTTCATAAGCTTTCAGTCATTAGTGCTAAGAAGTGAAAGAATATTTTTAGTTCTATTATGAAGCATATTTTTAATGGTAATAAATAAATGGTTAATGAAATCCTTATTTCACCATATCATAGTGTGGTTTATCCAACAATAACAAAGATGAAGTAATTGAACCATAAACTAGATGAATACAAGGATATCTTTCAGTCACCTAAATAATTTCCTACATACTATACACTAAACAATAATATTCATTTGATCCCTTAACTATCTCTACCTCAAAATTCTTTATACAACATATCATTTCTAGATAATGAATAGGTCAAGTGGTAAATCCATGAAATCATGGATAATGGACACATCAACACCAATGTAGATAAATAAAACAAAGTCAAGTTTAAACTAAATTGGCTAGACCCATTTGTGATCACAAGGAAGTTAGTCATATGGGTTTATTTATTGGGTTAACCTATTAATATCTTGTAATTATGTTAATTTTTCATGCAAGCATCTCACATCTACATATGTTACATATTTATATAACCATTTTGTTGATCCTATTGAGCTAATTTGTTATGACCCCAAATTTTTATAATTTATTTTATTGTTAAAACATTTTTATTATTGTTGTAAAATTGACTATTGGTTATTTACTGTAGTTATATTATATGTTAGATTGGTTGGAATGGTATTTTTATTGCATGCTTAATTTTGAATTTTATAATTTTATGGATTGTTATTGCAGTTGATATTATTATGATTTTGTAGTTATTTATCAATTTTTTGATATGGTACTATTGATGTAATTTTATGGCTTTAGGTACTATCCATGAGCTCGGTATATGTTGGTAGTGGTACACCCAATACTGAAGAAATTCTAAGCAATTAGATGAGTCTGATAGGAATACTTATTTTGGTTATGTTTTTTATCCTTTAAACATCTCAGATTGGTTATTGATCATTATCTTGAAATTGGTACTTGTTGAATTTTATTGTATGTAGTTGTAATTTTATCTTGTTATCACTAGTCATTATTCTTTTGTTATTTATTTGTGGCCATAGTCTTTTGCTCCACTTCCATGACTTACTCCAATGTGCTCCTTTCATGAAAAATCTTATTTACTCCTACACACTTGCATGGATCATATTCACATAATTGGATGCATTACTTATGACCTACCTAAACCTACCCTTGACACCCCTTAGACTATA